>ML093396.1:34867-75078 GCA_003697995.1 Taxidea taxus jeffersonii | reverse complement strand
TTTTTTTTTTTACTGCATCTAGAGGCAGTGGGCCTGGTAGAAACTAAATAACTTGGAAAGAGGGGTGCAGGGGGTTAGCACTGATGGAAAAAAAATGTTTTAAAAAATCTCCACTCAAAATAAGCCTAACAAACCAGAATTCCAAACCACAGGAAGAAATTTAACAATGGGTGGGGTGCCTAATAAAAAAATTAACATCAAATGGTACTAGATTTACAAAATAGTCTTCACAAAGATTTTTAAATTTGAACATGTTGAAGATGTCAGAGAGATAAGAGACTCCTTTAAAGTAGCCAAAAGATTATAAAAAACCAGAAAGAACTGAAATAGACAGGTATGTGTGAAAAAACAACTCCAAATCCAAGAAAACTGTAGATAATAGCATAGAAACTCAACAAAGATAGTCTACACTGAATAGAGTAGTATTGGTAACTGCTACATAGTACTAAATTATTTGGCATAGAAAAATAAAGAAAAAAGAAATAATAATTAAGATACAAAGACCCCAACTTAGGTCTTTCAAAAGAGAAATGAAAATAACAGAAGCCATATTTAAAGAGCTGAGAATTTTCCTAACTTGAAGATCAGATTCCTCACAGTATATGTAATTACTCTTAGTACTAGTTGGATATAAAGAAGTTTATCAGGCGCCTGGGTGGCTCAGTGGGTTAAAACCTCTGCCTTCGGCTCAGGTCATGATCCCAGAATCGACAGCCCCAGTCTCTGCTCCACAGAGAGCCTGCTTCCTCCTCTCTCTCTGCCTGCCTCTCTGCCTACTTGTGATCTCTGTCAAAAAAAAAAAAAAAAAAAAAGTTTGTCCACACTTACAATGCACTGTGGTGAAATTGCAAAATATCAAGCACAAAGAGCTGCTACTTAAGGAAATAATTAACCAGACTGCTTCACAACAATGTCCATAACTTAAGGAAACCACATGCAAACACTGGCGTCACTAAAATGTTTTCAAATCTCTTATAAAGTTGCATTGAATGAATGGAGACTTAAAAAGTTATTTATACTTTAAACTCTATCCTTATTTGAACATTCTTACATAATTACGACTCTATGAAAGCAAGCTGTGAACACTGCATAAAAACTAGTAACTCAAAGACTTCCTTCAAAGCATCTAGTAAATTCATGCATTTTAGACTTAAAAAAACAAACAAATGCTGAGCAATAAAATTTTAGAGAAAAGAAAACAGTAGCATAAAAGAGAACAAAAATCAATTCCAGACAAAGAATTGTGAAAGGTGACATAAAAGGACGTGTAAGAGTATCTTTATAACCTGGGGCACCTGGGTGGCTCAGTGGGTTAAAGCCTCTGCCTTCAGCTCAGGTCATGATCCCAGGGTTCTGGGATAGAGCCCCGCATTGGGCTTTCCGCTCAGCGGGAAGCCTGCTTCTCTTCCTCTCTCTCTCTCTGCCTGCCTCTCTGACTACTTGTTAGTCAGGAGAGGGGAGCTCGGGGCAGCATTTAAAAAAAAAAAAAAAAAAAAAAGAATATCTTTATAACCTTGAAGTAGAGAAGGATTTAAGACACAAAGTATAAACTGTAAAAGGAAAATACTAATAAATTCAATTAAATTAAAATTCTGAACTTTTACTAAGACAATATATAAGGCAAAGAAAAAAAAGAAGTAAAATGCCACGAAGTGGGAGAAGATATTTGTGATACTTATCAGCAAAGAAGTAATATTCAAAACATATACAGAACTAAAAAAGAAAAGAAAACCCAACAGAAAAATAAACAGCCATTCCAAGAAAAGGGGGAAAAAACTGCCAGCAAACGTTAGAAAAAAGGTTTCCTCTCAGGAAGCAGTAATGCAAAAACTACAAGCTATCATATCATTAGGGTTTCTAACTTTAGCATTTGCCAATTACCAAGTATAGACAAGAACATGAGCCAACACATGTATATATTAGTGATGGGAATAAATAAATTGGTACAACGACACTGGAAAACATTTTGGTAGTACCTAATAAAGCTGGAAATGCACCCCTCCAACAGTTCAGCAATCTCATTCCTAGTGTAAACAGGTGCTATTCAGCTCATTAGTGGGTAGCAAAAATCATCTTAGTGGGTCTTAATCACTATTCTTATTTTTAATGAAATGGACTAGCATCACATAGGTACCTTTTCTTGAACATTTTTTGTTATAGATGTGGCACATCTGATAACGTACTGAGTCTCACAATGTAAAATTTATTATAGTAAGTAGTAACAAAAAGGTTTTTTAAAACACTATCCTGGGAAAAAATTTTTTCAAATAAAAAATAAAACACTATCTTAGATGTATGCAAGTGTACCGATAGACCTATACAGGGTGTTCACAGCATCATTTTTTTACAAAAGCAAAAGAAAAGTGGAAACAACCTGAATGCCCATGAACAGGTAATTAAGTGAAAAATATTCACAATGAAATTCCATGCAAGCAGTGGAAGTGAATGATTTAGAGCTATATATAACATGGTGGAAGAATATCAGAACCATAAAGCTGAGAGTAAAAAGGAAGCTGCAAATAAACTCATACAGAAGGATCCCTTTTCTAAAGTTCAAAAACAAAACAAAAAGTTCAAATACAAAACAGAAAAAAATATTTTAGGTATATATGTGGCAAAACTACAAAAAAAAAAGCAAATATAATGGTTATTTCTGGGGCAGAAGAGCACATAAAGAAATTAAAAGTTAGGATAATGTTTCTGAACTGGGGATTAGGTACAAGGCTGTTCACTGTATCCCTACTCTTTATCTTACATATATCTTATAAATACTATTTTTATATACTTAGTTTTAAAGAAAAAAATTTTTAAATAAAAGCTGAATGAAAGGTACACAGGTATTTGGTACAAGGGTATTTCTTTTATATTTAATCTTTAAATTGCAGACACATTCTATATTCTCTTGTACATCTGAATCATTCAGTATTTGTTTTATTTGAGAGCAAGAGAGCCGGCACAAGCAGGGGAATGGCAGGGAAGGGAGGTGAAGAGAAGCGGACTCCTCGTTGAGCAGAGAGTCTGATATGGGGCTCGGTCCCGGACCCCAGGATCATGACCTGAGCCGAAGGCAGACACTCAACTGACTGAGCCACCCAGGTGCCCCTCAGTATTTGTTTTAACTTTCAACAAAATAAAAAAATGACAAGAACAAAAAGGTCAATCTAAGTTTAAAACTAACAAACAGGTATATACTTCCCCCCTTCTTAAATGTATACAATTATGACAGTGCTAAATACCTCTAGAAAGTTACACTTTGAAACAAATCCTCCGCCCCCAAAAATAAAAGCAAACACTTCAAAATATAAAATAAGAAATTTCTAAAATCTTTACCAAAAATACCTACGATTTTCTTGACCTACCACAAAGCTACCCTAAGAAATCAAATATAGTAACCCAAAGTAGTAACCAAAACTCCTTACACAAAAGTAATGTAATTTAGGGGCAGCAGCCTGGCTCAGTCAGTGGAGTGACTGATTCTATCTCAGGGTTGTGAGTTCAAGCCCCATGTTGGGTATAGAGATTACTTTAAAAAAAAAAAAAAAAATCTTAAAAAAAATAAAAGCAGTCGGGGAGCCTGGGTGGCTCAGTGGGTTATAAAACCTCTGCCTTTGGCTCGGGTCATGGTCTCAGGGTCCTGGGATCGTGCCCCGCGTGGGGCTCTCTGCTCGGTGAAGAGCCTGCTTCCCCCTCTCTCTGTCTCTGCCTGCCTCTCTGCCTATTTGTGATCTCTGTCAAATAAATAAATAAAATCTTTAAAAAAAAAATAGTAGTATGTTATTTTAAATGTTGCTGGGACATTTTGCTTAAATAAAATTGAAAGAATATGGAATATAATTATTTAATTTATGCCAGATAAACAATGCCAGACAAGCAGACAAGAATTCAGCCTTGCCCATTTTACAGTTATTTTATATTTATAAAGTATTTTTTTTTCCCTTACCCCTATTAAACAAGGTAAATGCACGGGTCATATTTTACATAAAATTCCAAGGCTAATCTTATGTGTGTATTTTACTTGAAAAGTACTCCAAAAATTTCAAATTCAGAAAGACTTCATTCAGGTTAAAACTAAATGCAATTTTTTGGACTCTCCCCCACCTGCAACTACCAAAGGAACAAAAGAACTAAGTCACTTTTACAAAGGATCCAAATCAAACTTAAATTACAGTTAACATCTAGGTCAAACTGAAAGCAATTTAAGAAATTACTTCCATCCATCAGAACAGTGTACCAACCACAAGTTTTATACACCATAGTACCTGAAAACTGTACCCAGAAATGAAGAGTACCAAATGATATGACAAGCTCTGAGAAATTCACATCACAGAAATCGCAACTGTCAGTCAACTTCATTCAGGTTATGAAAACTGTAAAAAGAATTAGAGCACTTTCAAATAAACATGACTTTCCAATAAACTAAGTAAGTACAGGTCAGAAGCAACATAAATGAATTCAACCTGTGTGTAGATATTAAAAAAGTAAGGAAGGGGTGCCTGGCTGGCTCAGAGGGTTGAAGTCTCTGCCTTTCAGCTCAGGTCATGATCCCAGGATCCTGGGATCCAGCCCAGCATTGGGCTCTCTGCTCAGCAGGGAGCCTGCTTCCTCCTCTCTCTCTGCCTGCCTCTCTGTCTACTGTGATCTCTGTCAAATAAATAAAATCTTTAAAAATAAGTAAATAAAATAAAAAAGTAAGGAAACGTCTTAAATGTTCAGCAACATAGCATTCAGAACACTTGGAGCTTTCAATGTACAGCTTAGCTTGTTCAAGTTCATTTCAAAGACAATTAGATCTAAACACATGTAATCACTAAATTATGTACACACTTTACTCAAAACACAATTACTGATCAACAAAGTTAACTGGTACTAGGCACAGAATACATTTTTGCTGAAATTCGTGTATTAAATAACTTTCCATTCCACTCCCAAGAGTAACCCTGAAACCCTTATTCTGGAGGTTTCGTTTTACATGGCATTTCATATAAATCAACTAGCCTTGCTAGCAGAGAAGAATGGCACAAATGATAAGCAGAAGGCTCAGTGAGTCCTCATCACGTTCAATCAAGCAATTCATTGAACTGAACACCACCTACCAGAAATAGAGTTCAGTGGCAAACGACAAAGTTCCCACTTTGTAGTGCTTATATTCTTAAAGGTGAGATAGCTATCAAGCAATATAAATAAGCATATACTATAATGGTAGGTAGTAACTGATCAATGAAGAAAAATAAAGCTGGGACAAGGAATAGAGTATTTTAGGCAGGGTGGTAAGGGTTGGCCGTTCTGATATAACCACTGAGCAATGCCTACAATATCACATGGCAGTAACTCATAATACACAGTCCAAAGAATTAAAACTGAAAAAATTTCTTAGGATCCAGAACAATCAGTCTATTTTCTACATAAAACATTTTATGGCATTTGGTTTAAAGTTGCTTTTTCTATTTCCTCCACTTAAAAAATTTCAAGTTCTCGGGACGCCTGGGTGGCTCAGTTGGTTAAGCGGCTGCCTTCGGCTCAGGTCATGATCCCGGCGTCCTGGGATGGAGTCCCACATCCGGCTCCCTGCTCGGCAGGGAGCCTGCTTCTCCCTCTGCCTCTGCCTGCCTCTCTGTCAGCCTGTGCTCACGCTCTCTCTCTCTCTAACTAATAAATAAATAAAATCTTAAAAAAAAAATTTCAAGTTCTCAAATTTAAGTCATTAAGAGCCAATCCTCTAACTCTGGGGAAAAAAAATCTGTATAACATTAATGTAGTTTTCTAACACCTAACAGGTAATTGCACATGGACAGTGCCTTGTTTTTATTTTTTAAAAGATGTTATTTATTCACTTGACAGAGAGTGAGAGAGAGAGAGCATAAATGGGGGAGCAGCAGAGGGAGAGAGAGAAGTGGGTTCCCTGCTTAGCTGAGCAGGAAGCAAAATGCAGGTGCCCCTATTTTTATGTCATATCTATACCCATCGTGGGACCTGAACTCATGACCCCAAGATCAAGAGGACCACACTCCACCAACTGAGGCAACCAGGCACTTCTTTCCTTCCTTCTATTTTTAGAAAGCATACTTACAAAACAGCTCAATGAGTGAGGATAGACTCTAGAGTCAGAATACCTCAGTTCACATTCAGGTTCCTCCTCTTACTTGCTGCTCTTTGGACAAATTATTTAACCTGTCTCCCTAGTTTCCACCCAATAGTAACAATCTCATAAAATTGTTCAGAAGGATTAAATATGGTACTGTACACAAAGTGTTCACAGACTTATAGCACTCTAATAATTAGCTATCACTTATGTAGCAACTAGTAAGATAATACAAGCAAGGCAAATTAGCCTTAGGCAGGTTAAAGATAGTAAGTTCACACATAAAGTGGTACTAACTAGCAAGACCAAACTTAAACTGTTCAAAGTCCCTACCATGCTTTTTCCATTACACCATACATTATATAAAGTACTAAAAAAAAGAAACTTGCATAAAATCTTGGAGTTACTAAAGTTTAAGACATGTAGGTCTCTTAAGTACTGACTTCCAGCTTATTACACCAGGCCAGACTGTTTCCCTGGCAACTTAAATGACTCATGCGCAAAAATAAGTAATAATTGCCCCACATTTTCCAGTGAGAATGTAGCATAGTATCAGGTCTCTTGATAGCCAATTACTGAAAATCACATAAGTTCTGATAACTAATCATAAATGTTACTAACCAGTCAAAATAAAGAAATGTGGATAAAGGACATTTTCCTCAAGTAATGGTAGGCAGCTAGGATCCTATAGCCGCAACAAAACCTTTTCAATATGGAAGCTATCTTCAAGGATCTCTCCCACTGGAGTAAATGACATTTCTCCCCTTGGTAAAAACACAGGTGCTAGTGTCTACAGAAAGCTAAATGTTTCTGGAGAGCAGTCTACTCTCCTATACACTCATTTATTTCTATAAATTCATTAAATAGAAGAATAAAAACAGAAGCTGTTATTTCTATAAAAACTAAGTTACATCCTTTGAAAGGCCTTAATGAATGAGACGAAAATCTAGAATGATTTTTAACTTGGAATATTTCCCAGAGCCTACATTTTCATTCCATTTTAAAGAAACCAATACTAGGGACACCTGGGTGGCTCAGTTGGTTAAGCGGCTGCCTTCGGCTCAGGACATGATCCCAGCGTCCTGGGATCGAGTCCCACATCGGGCTCCTTGCTCGGCAGGGAGCCTGCTTCTCCCTCTGCCTCTGCCTGCCGCTCTGTCTGCCTGTGCTTGCTCTCTCTCTCTATCTGACAAATAAAAAAATAATAATAAAAATAAAAAATAAATAAAGAAACCAATACTAGAAACCATAGGCAATGCTTTCAGGGTATAATTTACAGAAAAAAGATCAGTAACCCTTACTCAAAGAGATTGATCCAAATAAAACGACAAAAATAAATGTTTTAAGTTAAAACACTTGAGGTACATAGATATGAGTTCCTGTTTTAACCAACTTTTTAAGTCACCTAACCAATGGTACTAACCGCACAGGGAAGGTCCAGAAGATCTCAACTCTAACACCACTACCTCCAACAAGGGGTTCCCAAAGGCTCTTGCCACTTTTCTTCTGTTCTCTGTTCCTAGGAAAGGAGCAAACTGAAAACTCCATGTGCTCAAGAATGAATCCATCACAGTAAGAAACTGCTGGATAAGGATTTAATTCACTTATAATGAACAGATACTTAATAAATCTTTACTGAACACCTGCCCGAGACCGGTAGGATCCATCAATAAACAAAACAGACAAAAAGCCCTGTCTTCATAGAGGTTACATTACAGTATGTAGGGGGGGCAGAGAGGAGAGACAAAACAAGGAAATTATATAGTATGTTGGCAGGTGCAAGTGCCATGGAGAAAACAGATCAGGATACAAGACTCATTAAGTAGAAGAGTGCAGATTTATATTTTTGTTAAGATTCATTTATTTATTTATTTGAGGAAGAAAGGGAGAGGGAATCTCCAGTTGACTCCCCAACTGGGCTCAGAGCCCCACTATGGGGCTGCATCACCACCCTGAAATGAGGACCTGAGCCAAAACCAAGAGCTGAACGCTTAACCAACTGAGTCACCCAGGCACCCCAAGGGAGTGTAGCTTTAAATAAAGCAGTAAGATAGACATTTTGAAAAACATTTGAAGAATAAAGATTTGAAGGAGACAAGAGAGTTGGCCATGCTGATATCTTAGGGGGAAAAGTGATCCAAGGAGGGACAACAGTCAATTTAAAGGCCTTAAGACAGCAAATGGGGCTGAAGAGAAATAAGCAGGGGGCAGAGCAGTAGCTAACATGAGAGGTAAAGGATGTGGAAGAGTAGATTCTATAAATCACTGCAGTGTTTTGAGAAGTGATTGGATCTGCTTGCTAAGTGTTTGAAAAAGACTATAGGGAGCTAGGGAAGAAGCAGGAAGGCTAGTCACGAGGCTAATCGCCAAACTCTAGGCTAAAGATAAGATGGCCTGGACCAACTTCCCAAGCAATACAGGTGGTAAGAAGTGACCAGATTCTGGATATACTTCCAAGATAAGATAAAGCCAAGAATGCCAAGTCTAAAAGATAAAAGAGAGAAGTCAGGAATGACTCCCAATTTTTCTTTTGCCTGAATGTTGGATGGAGCTGCCATCAAATAAGATGGCGTAGACAGCACCATAGGAGTTTTAAAGGGAAAAATGGAAGTTAGCTTTGAGTTGACTACTTCACCTACAAGTGGAAAAGCAGAACAGGTTGTCTGGAGTACAGAAGGGAAGCCTGGGCTGGAGATATAAATATGGAAGCCATCAGCATATAGGTATTTAAAGCCATGACATTGGATGAGATCACCAAGGGAGTATAAAAAGAAAAGTGAACCAAGGACTGAGCACTTCTACTTCAAGAGTAGAGGATGAATCATAAGGCAGAAAGAGCAAAGCAATTAGTAGGAGAGAAACCCAAAAAGCAATGTCCCGGAAGGAGGGGAGAGTATAAACAAATTAACTTAGGTTCTACTTTCTGTACAAATTACAAATCACTTTGCTGAAACCAGATTTAAGCTAAAAGTTCTTAATCTACTTATAGTAAAGATGATACATAAAATACTAAATCACAACTTTCTCAAAAGGAGTGAACATTTCTTAAAAAATTCCTAGGAATACTCTATCTCCTAGCAGAGTCTCTACTAAAACTAGGCTTAGTACTAAAAGTACATTTTGCCTATCCTTTCAACATTAAAGCCAATGGGGTGAGGGGGAAGCCTAAATGGTTTGCACTATCTCTCTCAAAGACCAAAAAATATTTAAACAGCAAGTGAACAGCCTGGCATGCAAACAATTACAAATTATCATTTCTTTTTCTACAGCTCAGCTACAGCAGGTTAAGTTAACCAAACTCCTTAATTCACAGTACTTAAGTTTTTCCCCTTTAATTTTGTTTATAGGAAGAGTAGTTTACACTCTTACCTAAACCAATGTTTTCCCTTTGATTTGCACATAAACTACATTTTTAAGATCAGAACATCCAAAGTCATGTTCACAAAAACTGGAAGAGTAAAACCCAACTCTATTTATGCTTAAGAGTAATCAATGTCATTTATAAAGAACCAGTTACTTGCTTCTAATCCCTAAGTATACTCTGGATTTACCTTCAACATAATTAAAAACATAAACAGTAAAAGAACAAGCAGCTTATAAGATGCTGTCATCCTCAAATATTTTAATGTTCCTGCAAAGCATGATTTCTCTTCATTTCTTTATTACACATTAGAGATCAGGTTCCTAAAAAACCCAAAACCTTCCTGGAAACATTAGAGATCTTTTAGATTAAAACTTTCTTTGCAATACAAAAATTATAATAAATAGTCAAAAATACATCTTCTCTATCTTTTCAAGTAAAATTCAATTTTTACTTCAATAACAGTAACAATTTAACATGAGTTCTTCAGAAGCCTCAAAAAAGCCTTCACTTATTAGGCCCTTTAGAAAAGCCACATTGGCTGTTATTTAACATCTAATTAAAATGTTTTCCCTACTGAAAGTATATTAAGGCCTACAAACTGGAAGAAGACTTGGAGTGAGAGACCCAAGAAAATACATCAAGCAAAAGAGACACTGATGCTAAGAAATAATACAGGAAAAACTAAATTGGGAACAAAATCATAAATGGCTCTCCATAATGTTGACCCTGAGTCATCAAAAAAAGGTTAAATATTTGATTCCTTTATCATTTTAAAGTGCTTAACACATTTACGAAAATTTTTCATTAGGCTTTCTTATATTTTAAGTTTGAGTCTCAAAAAGGTAAACAGAACACCTCATTCTCCAAGCACACCTGAGATACTGTTATGACTGCTCATGCTGCAAAATTAGAAAACTCATTTCTAATTCAATGTTACAGAGGGAAATTAATTTTTTTCTTAGAACCTACAAATAAGACCAGCTATTTCTTGTTAGATCCTAAGCTAAAGGGGGGGGGGGCTTGTTTATGAAAGAACACAGTAAATACCAAAGTCTACAGCAAAGCACATCTACCTCAAATACAAATCAGCTCCAGAGTACTCAGTGTTATTCCTGGGAAGATCATTCCAGTCTTGTTAGCAACCGTTTTAGCCAAGCTGGAGACAGTGTTGCCATTTGCCAGCTAGGTGAGGTTGAACAAGTGCAACCTAATCTAACAAGAACTCAAACTTTAAATCAATTCCTACTCAATTCAAAGTGTTTCGTACACCCCAAGGTATTTATCTAAGGCAAGGCACGGGTGTCTAAAAATTTTCAGGACTTTCCACAAAGCATCTCAAAAAAACCCACAACTTTAAACAGTTAGCTCTTCAGACAATGCATATTCACATGTCTGCTACGGAATCCTTCTCAGATACAGGCCCAAATACGAATTTCGATTCCTCCTTCCTCCGGGGAGAAGGAATGTCTAAAATTAAACAGCCCGCTCTTGAACCTAATTAAGCTGCAGCTGGACGAGGTTAGGATGCCGCTCCTCGCGCTGGGAGCTCCCCGTCTCTCGTGCACACACACTTCTTCACGACAAACGTGCGGGGCTGCACATCCCACACCAGGTGTCTGATTACCGAACGACTTTTCTAGGCTGCCGGTTTGGTTTTCAGCGGAGCTCCCCAACGCCAAAAATTTCATTGTTGGAAACCGAAGGGGGGAGGGGGAATCACTAAGGAAGACACACCCCTCGGGGAGAGGAAGGGATAACTTCCCCCGGCTTGAGGGCGGTCCACATTTTTCCAAACTCCCCTCATGCCGCTTTCCCAATCCCAACCGCCCCCCACCGCGACCCCGGGGACACGCACACGGCGGTGGGAGGGGGCACTGGGAAGGGGGCCAGCGCCGGTTCCCTAAGTATCCGGAGGGACAGCGAGAACTGAAATTCCAGCATGGCGTAAGCATGGCCCAGCTCCGGCCCAGGGACGCCGCCGGAGACGGGCTCCCTCTGTCCACCAGCCGAGGAGGCGGTAATCCGCCTTCCTCCTGGGGGCCCTCAGGCCCAGCTAAAAATAGGCGCCTCGGTCACCCCAGGGCCCTCTCCGGCCAACCTCTCACCGGGAGACGTCCCCAGGAGACTCCGCGCTCCCAAGCGCCGCCGCGGAGCCGGGGTCGGGCCCTGAGCAGCCCGGCGAGGCCAAGCGGCCCCTCGGAACTCGCCCGCCGCGGCGGCCCGGCTCCGGCGGGAACCCCGCCGCGGCGACCCGCGCCGGAGGCCTACCCGGCGAGCAGGGGCAAGCAGCGGGCGGCGTCCGGGCCCCGGGGCCGCGCCCCCCGTCCGGCGCAGCCCTCCCGCCCGCCCTGGGACGCCGCGGCTGGCACAACCTTCCCCCCCGCGGTCCCCGCGACCGGCGCAAGGCCCGGCGCGGCCTGCTTACCCTTACTCTGCGCAGCCGGGGAAGGAGACCGGGAAGACGCGGCGGCACGGGCACTACAGCCCCGGCCGCCCGCTCTGAGGCGCCGCCGCCGCCGCAGTTGCTCAGGTGCCGTCGCGCCGCCGGCAGGAAACGGGCAGCTTCGGGGCGGGGCGGCCCCCGGCACGTCCCGGCGTCTGGGCCGGCGGTGCCCGGAGACCGGCCCCTTAAAGGGACAGGCGCCCGCCGCCTCGGCCCCGGCGCGCGCGCCCGCGGGCTCCGGTAAGCCCCAGCGTGGGGCTGGCTCGGGATTCCGGGGCTTTCCTCTCGCGGCAACGTCCCGCAGCTAGGTGGGGGGGTGGGAGCACAGGGTTTGGAGGCTCAGCGGAATTCCCTTCATTCATTAGCCCTGCTCTCGTTCTCTCTCTCTCCCCCCTTTCACCAAAGCTGGTTTCGTCTTGCGTGGCTCTCCCACTGAAGAACCACCTGGCCCCCACAGTGGATATATATATATATTTTTTAAACCTTAACCAAATGGTACCCGATTTTACCCTGCCCGTCCTAAATTTCCTCCCAGAAATCACTGGAAAACGAAATCTTCCGCTCCTCCGTCTCCAGAGTTTGCCTGAATTCTCCCCCGGGACCCCAGCTTCAAGCAGGGAGAGAAATGAAAAACCGACCCAAACAAATTGTATGCAAATATTACGAAGCTGTTGTGTCTGCCAGCTGGTGGCCATTCATTAAGCCAGAGTAAATAACAAGAAGTGCAACGGAAAGGAGAGGTTGGCCCGAATCCCTGCCTATTAGTTAGCTCTTTGCTGAGAGGATAGCAGCGATCTTCTTGGTCTACTGGCAAAGGAGATGTGCTGATTATCATTACTTATTGCTCATCAGTCTCTTGCAAAATGCCAGGCACTGCCCAGAACATACACAAACACCCCAAGCTCTCCTCAAACGTTATGGAAACTCAAAATGATTGAAACACTTTCAATCATTTGAAGATGTGGACTGAGAAAAGTAAAATTAGGGACTCTTCACTAACTCCTCCCCCGACATCCTGACCTAGAGGGAAGAGCAGTAATCTTCAAGGAATGAACATCAGAACAGTTCCTACACCAAAAGAGAATCTCCTGTATATGGGCTGGCTAAAAATACACTCTACATTTGAATTCAATTATTTTTGTCTAAGCTTTCTAGAACACCCCCAAAATACAAATGAAAACTGAAAAGTATGTGTTAGCCTGAGATGTTGAGAATTATGCCAGTCTCCAGCCACTATGTCCTCCAAAGATGCATTCTGTCTTATTTTAACTCCAGAACTGTCCTCCTTTTTCCTTTCTCAGTAGTGTAATTCAGTCCCTCAGCTGCTCCAATGCCCCCAAAGCAATCTACCTCTAAACCACTGGATGTCTACTGAGTGTGTGCCCAAGGATCCAGCTTTATTGAAGAGGGAAGCCATTAGACCCAATACAAAGGGGGCAGTGCATCATTTATATAATGGAGCTTAAGGGCTCTTTATTAGCTTACAAATAGCCACCTAATTCCCTTGGGTTAGTACTAAAGCACGTTTTAGGCTAGAATAAAAATTTCTATAATTTTCCTGACTTTAGTAAAACCTCAGTGTCACTTTAGAGACAGTAATATTTAAGTACATTTGTACATTAGACAATAAGAGGAGTTTGGAGAATGTTTACCCTAAATACACTAAGTTTTACAATCAAAGTACACTTATTTTTGTGCTCTGCAGTCTGAAACAAAGAAGCATAAATGTATCAGCTATTTGGGTTTTTCTGGATGATTGAACTTTGACTTTTTAAAAGGAAAGTGATCAGTTGCTTCATTTTATAAGCTTCCTATTTATTCTCATCTTAACGAAAACACTAACTAGAACGGTTATGCATGGTAAACCCTATTAAGAACTAAGACATATCCTCTAAGTTTTGAAATATAGTATAATTAACTATAATTAACACATATAATTAACCTAAAATATAATTAATTTTGGTTGCTGCTTACTACCTTCCAAAGCTACTGAGATAGCAACTAACCTGTTAAAAAGTATTAGCATCTGAGGTATCTCTAACTATAACAACTAAGAAATAAGTTAAATTGAAACTTGTGAAGTGTAACACTGTTACCTAAGAGGACTCATCTCTCTCTCTCTCTTTTTTTTTTTTTTAATTTAACAAAGTGCAATTTACTGGAGCATGCCTCCCAATAATTATTCTCTTCATTCTGAATTTTGGAAAAGTTTTAAAGACACAGTACACATCTCTCCAGTGGAGAGAGAGAAAGCTGGCTATTCCTGTTTTATCTAGGGAAGATTTCCCAGAAGTGATGAGTTATGTAGAGATCTGAGTAATACGTGAGTAAAGGATTACATCTCCACCAGATAAGGAATATCAGAGGTGAAAGTATAATGAATCGATTCACGGAACTGAAAGTAAAGGGCAGATTCCAGGTATACTTCTCCTCCCAAGTAATGGAATGCGGAAGTACATGGGAACATCTGCAGGGGCTGATCTACAAGGAATCAGCTATTTCAACAAAGTATCTAGCACATAACTGTGCTTATTTGAATCTGAACTGTGCCCCCTTTGACATGTAGTTGCTTCAAGCATATGGTATTCAAGTGTTTTCATGACAAATTATTACCAATCTTTGCATGGAGAGGTAGGGTCTGTGTCCCCTACTCTTGAATCTGGGAGGGCTCTGTGACTAATAGGATACGTTAGAAGTAAATATCCCAAGTTCTGGGCCCAGGCTGTAAGAGGCAGGCAGCTCCACTTCCTGTCCCTTGGAACCATTGATCTTAGAACCCTGAGTACCTATGGGAGAAGTCCAACTACCTTGCTGGAGAGACCATGTGGGGAGGTCCTGAGACTACATGGGGGTGGGAGGAGAGGGAGAGACCCAACCGGGCCTACCTGGGCCTAGCCTTCTAACTGTACCTACCACTGTGCCAGATATATGAACGAAGCCTTCTAGAACCCCAGATCATCCAGGCCACAAGTTAAATACCACCAAGGGGCCCTCAATACCATGTGGAGGAGAAGCCAAGCCCCAACTGAATTTCTGCCCCCATATAATTTTTATGATTTTTAAATTGTTTGTTAATCAATAATAGATAAGCAGAACAATCTTCCTTCCACTTCTAAATAGCTGCAAAAAATATGAGAGTCTCATATAAGTAGAAGGGAGTTCCAACGTTACCCATACAACCCCAAGACTTCACTGGGGACTTACAAGGGAAATTTGGGCAGGAATGGGTTGTAATATAAAGCTACTTTATAGCATAATTTAATATTATTGAAACCACCTTCATGCCTCCCATTCAAAGGCTTATCCAATGATTGAAAACTGGTAGATTAAATGAGGAAAGACAAACTAGTACTGATTGTATCTATGCACAGTGCAAGTGTTCATTGTACACTAGTTCACACAATTACCAAAACCACCCTATAGTATAGTACTAGGCTTACACTGAGTAACTAGCTTAAAGGCACAGAACTCAAAAACCAGCATCTAAACCCAGACTCCAATTCCCATGCATGTGCCGCTGCACTCTGTTAACTTCCAAAGTATAAACCCTTAGGTTCACAAACATTTGAAACCTAAGTTTCATTTATATGTAGGTTTCACTTACTCTCAAAGATGTCTTTTCTGTCATTAGCATAAATAAGGAGCACACATATAACATTCAACTAAACCAGCAATTTGAAAATGGCTATCAGCCACTGTCCTATAAACTCTAGCAGAATTCAGTATTGAAATGGAAAAAGAACAGTCTCTTCAATAAATCCTTCTGGGAAAATTGGCCAGCCACTTGCAGAAGAATGAAACTGGACCGTTCTCTTATACCATACACAAAGATAAACTCAAAATGGATCAAAGACTTAAATGTGAGACAGGAATCTATCAGAATCTTAGAGGAGAACAAAGGCAATGACCTCTTTGACCTCAGCCACAGCAACTTCTTGCTAAACATGCCTCTAAAGGCAAAGGAAACAAAAGCAAAAATGAACTATTGGGACTTCATCAAGATAAAATCTTCTGCACAGCAAAGGAAACAGTCAACAAGACTAAAAGGCAACCTACAGAATGGGAGAAGATATTTGCAAATGACAGCTCAGATAAAGGGCTAGTATCCAAGATCTATAAAGAACTTATCAAACTCAACACCCAAAAACCAAATAACCCAGTCAAGAAATGGGCAGAAGACATGAAAAGACACTTCTCCAAAAAAGACATACAGATGGTTAACAGACACATGAAAAAATGCCCAACATCACTTGTCATCTGTGAAATACAAATCAAAACCACAATGAAATATCATCTTACACCAGTCAGAATGGCTAAAATTAATAAGACAGAAAACAACAAATGTTGGTGAGGATGTGGAGAAAGGAAACCCCGTTACGCTGTTGGTGGGAATGCAAGCTGGTACAGCCATTCTGGAAAAGAGTATTTAGGTTCCTCAAGAAGTTAAAAATAGAGCTACCTTACAACCCAGCAATCTCACTACTGGGTATTTACCCCAAAGATACAGATGTAGTGAAACAAAGGGGCACCTCCACCCCAATGTTCATAGCAGCCATGTCCACAATAGCCGCACTATGAAAGGAGACAAGATGTCCATCAACAGATGAATGGATAAAGAAGATGTGGTGTATATATGTATACAATGGAATATTACTCAACCATCAGAAAAGATGAATACTTACCATTTTCATCCATGTGGATAGAACTGGAGGGAAATTTTTTTTTGCTAAGGGAAATAAGTCAATTGGAGAAAGACAATTATCATATGGTTTCACTCATGTGGAATATAAGAAACAGTGCAGAGGACTACAAGGAAAGGGAGGGAAAACCGAATGGGAAGAAATCAGAGAGGGAGACAAACTATGAGAGACTCTTGGCTATGGGAAACAAACTAAGGGTTGCTAAAGAGGAATTGGGTGGGGAAATGGGGTAATTCGGTGATGCACATTAATGAGGACACATGATATGATGAGCACTGGGTGTTCTACGCAACACAGTTGCTGAACACTACCTCTGAAACCAGTGATGTACTATGTGTTGGCCAATTTGAATTTAAATTTTGAAAAAAAAAAAGAAAGAAAAATGAATTCAGTATTGAAAACGTACACTTTGTCCAAGTATACGTAGTAACTGGAAGAAACGACCTTTAAATTTAAAGCCTCTTTGATACCTGATTCCATGATTTTATACACTTCCTTATAAGGACTTTTGTTAAATAATTGAATTTGTAATCACAGAACCTGGTTTTGCTCCCTAGCTGTGCTCCTTCCTAGCTGTGTGACTTTGGACAAGTCACTTTACTTCTCAGAGTTTTAGTTTCCTCCATGATTATAGCAGATAAGAGTACTTAGCTTTAAGCATTACCGTGAGAATTAAATGAGATTGTGTGTGTGTGTGTGTGTGTTGTTGTTTTTTTTTTAAAGTAATCTCTACACCGAACATGGAGCTTGAACTCACATCCCCAAGATCAAGAGTCACATACTCTACAGACTGAGCCAGCCAAGTGCCCCGAGATTATGTATTTTTAAGTATTTTGAAATAAAATGGTAATATAACTACTATGTTATTATAGACTAACCACCTTATAACAGGTTCTTACTCAATATGAATATTAAATCATCTGTTCTTTAAACTAAATTATTATCTGAATTATAAATATGATATCAGCTTATTATATATTGCTTAAAATTGCTAATTCTAACAACAGTTGAGTAAGATGTAATTATGCCCATTTTATGGTTGAGAAAGCAGGCTCTGGAAGTCAAATAACCTGCTTAGGCCAAATGGCTAGTTAGGGGCAGAGCTGAATCTGAAATTCCCAAATCCAAGCTTCTTCCACTCTACCCCTGACATGCCAGTAGGCTAATGGATAAACTGCTTGAATAGCATAAAAAAAGAGAGCTGACATCTCTCCTTTCATCTCAGGCCAAACCACTCCTACCCCTACCTGATAGGCAGAAATCTTTCTTTTCTCTAAAAAAAATATTACATACTATTCAACATTCTTCCTCAAATAGTGACTTCACTGTTAAAATGTTTAGTGCCCCCCTCCCATGTAATCCTTCTGTTAGTCTAACCTCCATCTTGGACACCTATTTAATTACACATTCATTGTTAAAATACACTTGGCAAAGAAAAATAAATAAATAGAAAGAAGCAAAATAAGTACATAAATAAATAAGTTTATTACCTATAGAGCTACATCCAGAGGTAACATTTTAAAATTTCTTCCATTTTTAAAAATATATGCACATTTTTATCATAAGTATGATTGTAAATGCCAAATGAAGTAACATAATGCAAAAATTTTAGATAACGTCCTGTTTTTTATCATCTATTCTTTCTGACTTTAACTCGGGAAGCTGGCAGGACTGCTACATATTAAAGAGACAGAACAAAGAAATGTGATAAGTTACCCTTGATTGGATCATCATGCAAAAAATGTTATGAAAGACATTTGGGGTACAAATTGGGATTATCTGAATATGGAATGAGTATTGGATAATACTTAATCTTCTGGTGTGTAACAATATATGTGATGGCAATAAATAAACATGTCTGATCCCTTTATTTTTCAGAAACACCTGTTGAAATATTTAGGTGAAAAATCATGATGTCTATAACATACTTTCAAATGATTCCCCAAAACTATATATGGGTAAAGGAAATATGGGGAAATGTCAACAACTGTTGAGTCTAAGAGGTAGGCATGCAAGTGTACATTATACTGTTTTTCAACTTTTCTGTACATTTGAAATTTTTCCACAATAAAACGCTGAAGAAAAAAAATCCCAAAGAAACACATGGTTGTTAATAGAAAATTTGCAGAAGACAGGAAAATGTAAGGACAAAAGCCAGTGTGGTTTTAAACCTTTTCTTGTATCTTCTGATACATTTCTTTGTAAATACTTGAAGACTTTAGGAAAATTACCCTCACAGTGTTCTCCTTTCTCTAATCCAGTTACTACCCATCTTACTTTTTAGTTCTCGCCTCATCTTTGGGGTCCTCTCCTAACATTTTCATGGCACTCTAATAACCGATGCTACACTTTTACTATTCAGAGACCTAAATAATGCTCAGGGTCAAAGAAGATTAACTCTTCATTCTTGAGTCTTCCCATGACAAAGGTCACATGTTTGGTAGGTTACATCTGTTCATTAGTATTAGCTATTTAATAAGGTCTAAAGGAAAAATGTGCTCAACACGCAGGCTGCTTAGTGTCACATTAAAAAAAAAAAAACACACACACACAATGACAACAAAACTAAACAAAACTCTCTTTCACATTATTGTCTACAAGCGTCATCCTAACCAGCCATGTTGCAAGAATGAACCATGGCCTAAGGACTCAGGCAAGAGAACATGGATATTTCAGCATAAACTATCACCACTCCTACCCAAATAATTCTTTTTTTTTAATATTTTATTTATTTATTCATCAAAGAGAGAGGCACAGCGAGAGAGGGAACACAAGCAGGGGGAGTGAGAGAGGGAGAAGCAGGCTTCCCGCCGAGCAAGCAGCCCGATGTGGGGCTCGATCCCAGGATCATGACCTGAGCTGAAGGCCGACGCTTAAGGACTGAGCCACCCAGGCGCCCCTCTACCCAAATAATTCTTAAGAGTGTGACCTGTTGGGGGCAGATCAAATCAAACCAAATAGGTAATATTTGCAACATGCACAGCATTACATTAGGTGTTTAAATATAAAATGTGCATCTAAAAATTTTTGTCCTCCAGGGGCACCTGGGTGGCACAGTCATTTAAGTGTCCAAGTGTCCAAGAGTCCCGTGCTCGGAGAGGAGAGGCCGGGGGTGGGGAGCAGACTCCCCACTGAACAGGGAGCCCAATGCAGGACTCCATCCTAGGACCCCAGGATCATGACCTGAGCCAAAGGCAGATTCTTAACCAACTGAGCCACTGAGGTGCCCCTGTTTGGGAAACTTTGTACTTATGAGACAAGGTAAACAGATCGTAAACTCCATTATAAATCATCATTCTGTGAAGGCTGTAGAATAATTCCTCTGGATGCTGACTCACACACAGAACTCTGGATGTCAGCCCTCCTGGCCTCCTCAGGGACCTCACTTAATCAGCAATACCCTTTCTGTCTGTTTCTTCACTCTTTCTCTCTCTGTCAGCCATTCATGCATTCAGGGCTCTCTCCACTCAAATGGAGGGAGAAGAGGCGTTCCTTCAAACTCTAGACCACTGCATCTCTTGCAATGCCAGGTTTTTGATTGGCTGGTTGATTGCTTGGTTAAGAGACAACTTATTGACTGTATTCTCACTATCCATTCACCTACTCCTCATACTACAGTAACGTGCTCCTGCGACCACAACTGGTTTCTGAAACACTTCTCATCAATGATCCCACCCCTGCTAACCTCTCTTCGTCACTTGACACCACTGATTACTTCTGGAAATACCCTTTCCTTGACTTCAGGGACCATACCTACATGGCTCTTCTGTCTCCTCTCCTCCTTCTCTGTAGCCTGAAGCTTCTTCTCAGTCTCCTTTTGAGTTTCTCTTCTCTGTCACTTTCGTTTTGCTGTCCTTCAGGGTTCCAGCCTGGTCCCTTTGTTCTCTCACTTTGCAGTTCCTCCCTCGGATTATATTATAATCTATATTCCCGAGCGAGGGCCAGGTTGGTGCATTTTTGCAACCCCTACCACTATGGAAAAGGCAAATGTATTAGTTCGCATTCTCCAGAGAAATAGAACCAATAGATTGTAATATATATTGAGTAGAGAGAGAGAGAGATTTAAGGAATTGATGATTCCTTAACTTCTGTAGTTCTGGAAACTGGCAAGTTCAAAATATGGGTGAGCAGGCAGGATGGGGACTCAGGGAAGAACCAATGTTGCAGTTCAAGTCCCAAGGTAGTCTACTGGCAGAATTCCTTTTCTCCCAGGGAGGTCAGGCTTTCTCCAGTAAGACCTTCAGCTTGTTAGGTGAGGTTAGCCACATTATGAAGGATAATCAACTTTACCCCAAATCTGCTGATTTGTATGTTAATTCCATCTAAAAACTATTTTCATAGAATCACCTAGAATAATGTTTGACCAAATATTTGGATACTGTGGTTTAGCCAAGTTGATACCTAAAAATAACCATTGTGAGTAACTTTGGACTCTGAGAGTGATAGATACCACATCTGGGTCTGCTCCTCTAATTTACTGAATGATTTAGTTTGCTAACTTCAAGTGGGGTCCAGGACAAGAAAGAACTCCATTCAGGTTTTTGTGCCCTATGATCAGTTGAACCTTATGACTCAGCAGGTTCAATAATGCTGGAGGCACTGTCATCTGCAGAAGATGAGAAAACTGTATATAGCCTCTGGCAAGTCTCAATAGAAGAATCAGAGTGCAGACACCTAGGTTTGGGGACATACTGAATGCCACTGTGGCCTAATCAAGTTCAAGTACCCGACCATGAAACGATACCAAGTGACCAGGTGACCTGAGCTGCCCATTATAAATTGGATGTAATCCAACCCATCAGCCCATTTTGGGTGAGGGAAAGGATGTTCATCATGAAAAAGATATGGCTTATATAAGATCTAGCTTGAGCAGTTTTTGAAAGCACAAATGAGTTATACAAACGTGCTCTCTACTCCAGTGCCACCTCTGCTTCATTCACAACTATAGTCTCATACAAAATTCCACTTGATGGAGGAAGCAAAAAATTTGAGTCTGGCTTAGAGATGCAACTACACAATATGTGGGCACCAGCTGAAAGTCAACTGTTGCAGAATCATAACCCCATTCAAGGGTGGCCCTGAAGGACGATGGAAAGATAAATCTTCCCAGTGGACAGGAAGTTAAGCCATAAATTTAGTGTGCACTTTGCCTGAAAGGAGAGATGCTTATATATTTAGGTCTACACAGATTCATGGGTGAAGGTTAGTGACCTAGAAGGTGCAAGATTGAAGAACTGATAACAAGGAGGTTTGGGAGAGAGGCATGTGCATATGTCTACCTAATAATCAACATAAAGGAGCACCTGGGTGTCTCAGTGGGTTAAAGCCTCTGCCTTTGGCTCAGGTCATGATCCCAGGGTCCTGGGGTCAAGCCCTGAAACAGGAATCTCTGCTCAGCAGGGAGCTTGCTCCCTCCTCTCTTTCTGCCTGAACTCTCTGCCTTGCCTACTTGTGATCTCTGTCAAATAAATAAGTAAATAAAAATCTTTAAAAAAAAAATCAACATAAAATGTAAGGACATTTCTTTTCCATGTCAATGTTCATCGAGGGCATAAGATTGCTGTTCTTCATAATCAAAGGAGCAAGAGGAGCCATAACTACAGGTATACCAACCTCTTTCCTTGCCCAAGCTGCAATTCGTTAAATGAGCTCATGAATAAAATGGCCACAGTAAGCAGGGATGGAGATTATGCAAGGGTTCAAGCATCGGGACTTCTCACCAAGACTAATCTAGCTATCACCACTGCTAAGTGCCCAACCTACCAACCAGTAGAAACCTACATGGAACCCTGGTACACAGCACCATACCATGGGTGGAACAGCAGCCATCAAATAGCAGGCTGATTTTTCGTAAACACCTTCCATCATGAAGGAAGCAGTGATTGGCCCTCTCTGGAATAGACACTCATTCTAGATGTGGATTTTCTTCCCTGCAGGCAACAGTTCTGCCATAACCACCATCTGTGTACTTAGTGAATGCCTATTCACTGTCACAGAATCCCACACAATATTGTTCTGACAAAAGACCTCATATAGCAACAAAAAGAGTGAAGCAGTGGGCTAAGAACCAAGGGTTTGCTAGAAGTAGCTGACATTACAGAATGGTTGGAATGGCTATCAAAGACCCTGTTTTGGTGACAAATGAGAGACAAAGATGATACCTTGCAACGTGAGGATCCTCCTTCCGAAAGTGCAATATATACTCTAAGGCAGCTACCAAAATGTGTGGCTCTTTTCCCCCCACAGATTATATAGGTGCAGAAACCAAGGGGAAGACAAGAGAGCAGACTTTCTTGTTATCATACCTCATCATCTACTTATAAAGTTTTGCTTCTTCTTTCTTTGGGTTTAGAAGTCTTAGTTCCCAAAGGAGGAAGGTTTCTCCCAGGAGACACAACATGACTCAGTTTGAACTGGAAATTGAGGCCTCCATCTGGCCATTTTTTGTTTTCTCAAGCCACTGAACAAGAGGAGGGCTATACTCTACTGACTATAGTAATGGATCTGTACCAAGGGTATCTGACCTCTGCTTAGTTCTCTTATAACTACGGTGACCAACTTGTACAAAATAGCCTGAGGTTTTCCCAGTTTTATCACTCAAAGCCTCTCATCCCAGAAAACTCTGTTGTCCTAGGCAGATGGTTACCCAACTAACTTGAGGCACTGAAGTCATTCAGTAAAATTGCTTTAGAGTGGATCTTGTTTATATCAGACTAAATCCATCACTGCCCACCCAAATTATATCCTTTTATTGATATTTTTTTTAAAGTAGGCTCTGTACTCAGCATGGAGCCCAACATGGGGCTTGAACTCACTACCCTGGGATCAAGCCCTGACCTGAGATCAATAGTTGGACACTTAACTGACTGAGCCACCCTGGTGTTCCCAAAATATATCTTTGATGACACCCAAACTTATTTTGCCTCCCAGGGAGAAAAGTTTGACAGTAATATTGGCTTGCCCCTCCTTTTGCTCACTTCTCAGAATTATCTTCAGTGGCTTACATGCTTTTGAGGACAGAGTTATGCTTTCTTGGCAAGTTGAAGAGAAAGTCTTGAAGTTACACGCTTCAGCTCAGTTATGCTCTTCACTCATATTTTCCCATATTTTCTAGGGCATGGATGTAGTACTTTGATCTTTATCTTTTTTTGTGAATTCTCATTGATCTAATTTTTCAGAACTATGGAAAATTTATGTTAGATCTGGAAGGAACCACAGAAATCATCTCATCCCCCAAGACTTTTGTGTTCTTTTACAATGTTCTGTTATTTAAACTTTATTTTTGTTTTAGTTTATGATTTGTCATGTTCACAAAACATTCATTTCCTTAAGTGACCAAAAATTATACTTATACATTTAATCCAGTGAGTAACTTATTTTTTGCATGTAAAATGATTGTGAGCTGACTTTCAAAACCTAGAAAAAGCTCAGTGTTCTTTAGCATCTCATCAAAAATCACAACTCAATGAGGGTTTGTTGAGGGACCCTAGTCTTCTAAGTATTGCACATCAGTCTCATTTTCTATTGTGCCTGGGTAATGACATCAGTGATTGTCAAAAGATCTGTTTGCAGATGGACTTGGCTTACAGCACCAATCACAGAGTAGAACTCAAGATTAAGATGTATTTCATTTCAGGTCAGCAAAAACTAAGGTAAAACAATAGCCTCCCACAAAACCTCCATTGATGCTACTCTCCACCAAATAATGGGGTAAATAGATCATTAGTTCTGTGTTATGTTCTTATGAATCAGTTCTAGTATTTCAGTGACAACAATAAAGAAGAGCAGAATATGCAGAAACAACAAACTGAATTTAAACACTGACCAAGATATAGTCACCATGCTTAGAAGCACATGCAAGGATTTATCAGAATCCACTTGCTATGAAATTGCCAGTAAAGAAAGGAGATTCCTACAGTCAGCTAAAAGCCTCAGAAAGGGATTTTTTTTTAAACCAGGTTTTTCCTTCTTTGACTTTAAAACTCATTCTTTTATTACTTTATTTCCTCACTTTGAGTGTGTTGAAACTGTTATGGGAAATCTGAATTCCCGCTGGTGCAGGAGGTTGAAAGAAACCAAGATGACAAGAGCAGGAGGGTCAACAGCACCAAACTCCTTTCAGCTCCTGGTCTGACAGTAGAGGATACAATGTCAAGATTGGTAAAAAGCCCAGATTCAAGCATTAATAATGCCCCCACCAATCTATAAATACTTTTGTGAAAAGTTATTTAATATTGGGAAAAGAGAAATAATGGATATCTCTGAAAGAAAAAATAATGCTTTGGGCACTTAGGTGGCCCAGTAGGTTGATTGTCTGCCTTGGGCTCAGATCATGATTACTTGGTCCTGGGACCAAATCCCAACTAGTGCTCCCTGCTCAGCAGGGAGTCAGCTTCTCCCTCTGCTCCTCTCCCTACTCATGCACATGTGCACACACTCTCACTTTCTCTCACTTAAATTAATCTTAAAAAAAGAAAAAATGTTTGGATTAAAAGAAGTTCAAATCAGCAGCTTCTGGTTTGAATGATCCATCAACTCTGTCCCTATTCCTTCCCATAAATCCTGTAGTTAATCTGGTCTCATCAAGCTGTAGGAGTGTACTGTAAGTGGCAAACAATTCTCAAAGGGCTCCAGAGCAGAGACCAAGTCTAGGATACAGCTGTAAGATCCTTTATTTAGAAGTCAGGGAGACTTAAGGCAGTGCCTCATAGATCCTGCAGACAGACAGAAAGGTTTCTAAGGATTTTAAGAGTGTGTCTCACAGACTTTCTCTGTTGCAGCAACGGGGCTTCTAAGGATCTAAGGTCATGGTCCCACAGCGGTTTTATAGAGAGTCCAAGATAGAGGAAAGCTCATTTCAAAGAGATTTGTGACTTCTATACCACGGAATGGATTATAAATGGACACTCGGGAACTCCATAAAGTTTTAAAAGTAATTATATCGGCATGATCTGAAAAAAAACAGATGTACAGCACCTGCATGCTTTTACCAGCATTTCTCAAAGTACAGTCCACAAATTACTTGTGATCCACATTAGACCTGATTAAAGGGAGGTGGGGGGGGGGGAATCTGGGAATCAGTGTTTTTACCAGGTAATACCATGGATGTTAAAGTTCGATACCCACCTCAAACAGACCTATTTATTCATTCCTAAACATACTGTTCCTTGTGGCACTCCCTTCCATTCTCTAGTGTTGGGACACCGCTGCCTTCCATTCCTCACATTATATTCATAGTTTAAATTTATGCATTCTGTCCTTTCAGTAAATAGCAGTGGATCAATCGGATAAGGGGAAGGTGATGCCTCTTTCACATGAGACACACAAAAATTAATTTGAGATGGATTGTAGCCCTAGATATGAAAAGTAAAATAATGTTTTTCAGGAAAATGTAGGAGAGTATCTTCATAATCTTAAAGTATAAAATATAAGATAAGAGAAAAAAGTATAAGTATAAAACAAAAAAATTGTACTTAATTAAGACTTTCTCTTAGTCAAAAAACACCACTAAAAGAATGAAATGCAGAGTAGAGCTGGGAGAAAAATTTGCAATACATATATCCAACGAAGTATCTGTATTCATAATAAGAACTCCTACAACCCTAAAAGATGACAGACATCCTATTTTACTATAGCTATTCACGGATATGAAGTGTTATCTCTTTGTAGTTTTGATTTGCATTTTCCTAATAATTATTGATGTTAAGCATTTTTTTTCAAACTAAGCTCTACAGCCAACATGGGGTTTGAACTCATGACCCTGAGATCAAGAGTTGCATACTTTACCCACTGAGCCAGACAGGAGCTCTGGGCACCTTTTTATATACCTGTTGGCCATTTGTATATGTTCTTTGGAGAAATGTCTGTTTAAGGCCTTTGTGCATTTTTAATGTAGATTATTCATAGGTTTTTTTTTTTGTTTTTTGTTCTTTACTGTTGAATTCTATGTTCAGAAGCCTTAATATTCTTTTTTTTTAAGATTTTATTTATTTATTTGACAAACAGAGATCACAAGCAGGTAAATAAGCAGGCAGAGAGAGAGGAGGAAGCAGGCTCCCTGCTGAGCAGAGAGCCCGATGTGGGGCTCAGTCCCAGGACCCTGAGATCATGACCTGAGCCGAAGGCAGAGGCTTTAACCCACTGAGCCACCCAGGCGCCCCCAGAAGCCTTAATATTCTAAAAACATCTGTGCCCAAAAAAGTTAATACTACCCAAAGAGATCTACAGAGTCAATGCTATCCCCATCAAAATTCAATGACATTTTTTACTGCAATAGAGGAAATAATCCTAAAATTCATAGGGAACCACTGAAGACCCCAATTAGCCAAAGCAATCTTGAGAAGGAAGAACAAAAATGAAGATATTCATACTTCCTGATTTCAGGGTGCCTGGGTGGCTCAGTCAGTTAAGCAGCTATCTTCAGTTCAGATCATGATCTTAAGGGTCCTGGGACTGAGCCCCATGCTCAGCAGGGAGTCTGCTTCTCCATCTCTTTCTGCCCCTCCCCCTGCTTGTGCTCTGTCCTTCTCTCAGATAAATAAAATCTTAAAAAAAAAAAAAAAAAAAGCCCTTCCTGATTTCAAAACATATTACAAGGCTATAATAATTAAAACAGTATTATACTGGCATAAAGACCAATGGAATGGAATAGAAAGCCCAAAAACAAACCCACACATATATGATCAATTGATCTTTGACAATAGTGCTGAGAATACACAAGAGAAAAAAGACTACCTTTTCAGTAAATGGTGCTGAGAAAATTGGACATCCACATGCAAAAAACAAACAAACAAACAAAACGTGAAATCAGATCCCTACTTTATAACATACACTGAGATCAACTCAAAACAGGTTAAAGACTTGGGGTGCCTGGGTGGCTCAGTCCATTAAGTGCCCAGCTCTTGATTTTGGCTAAGGTCATTATCTCAGGGTCATGAGATCAAGCTCCATGTTAAGCTCCACACTGGGCATGGATCCTGCTTAAGATTCACTCTCCTTTTCCCTCTGTCCCTCTCCCCCACCCAACACCACGCTCCCTGCCCCCAAAGAGGGTTAAAGACTTAAATTTAAGACGTGAAACTGTAAAACTTCTAGGGAAAGTATAAAAGAAAAGCTCCTTGACATTGGTCTTGGTAGTGACTTCTTGGATATCATACCAAAAGCACAGGCAACAAGAGCAGAAATTGACAAGTGGGACTATATGAAACTGAAAACCTTCTGCACAGCAAAGGAAACAATCAACAGACTGTAAAGACAACCTACAAAATGGGAGAAAATATTTGCAAACCATGTATCTGAAGGGGGATTAATTTTTTTCTAGAGAGTTTATTTATTTGAGAGAGAGAAAGAGTACAAAGAGTGGGGAGGGGTAGAGAGAAAGGGAAAAGCAGACTTCCCACCAAGCAGGGAGCCCGATGCCCCGAAAGGGGGGGTCAATTTTCAAACACCAATTTTAAGTCTTATTTGAGGCCTTATTGAAAAGTCACAGACACATGAAGGGTCTTCTTGTAAGTGGTGCAAGTGCATCCAGAACAACATGGTGCCCACACATCATGGACCCAACCTTACACTAACTGCTCAGGGTCATCATGTTCTTACTGGTGGAGTCCCCTGTGACCCCGGACACCCAGCTCTCTGATCTGGGCTGAGATCCAAGAAGTAGGACCACAGTAGGGAAGGGGAGAAATAACAGAAGGAGCCCTTGACTTTGAGGTGTGAAAAAAAGAGAACCGCCCACACTGTGCTCTTGTGCACAAACACCTCAGTGCATTCTAGAACTGCCATTCCAAAAACTAAACAGAAGCCTTTGTTTGGAGATCGGCTCATTAGATACCAGCTCGAAGGCTCTTCTACCTGTTCTTGCCTCAAAAGTCTCATAGTGCATGGCCCCAGGCCCATTGCTCTGCATCATGGTTGTTTTGGGGGGTTTTTTGGTGGGGTTGTTTTTTTTTTTTTTGGTTTTTTTTTTTTATCATATTGAAGAATGATGCTGAACAACACTACCCAAAAGTATGAGTGTGGTTGGAAAGATTAACGAAAGGTTTGTATTTTGGTTTGCGACTTTGGTCACTGCTTGACTCTCAAGCTGCCTGTTTCAGTTCAATGAAGCAGCGCTTCTCGGCTGGTGTGTGCCAGCATGCTGTTCGCACAGCTGTCGCCCTCCATCCATCACGGCTCAACTTATCCCACTCCAAGTCCCAGGTCAGCACTTCCCGATTGCATTCCTTGTCCCCGTCATGCTTCGAGCTGCCCTACTTCTAGCCATTCATCACCCAGCAATTGTTGCTGTTAGCAGTCTCTCTCTCACATGACCAGTTCTGCGAAGCGTGCCAGAGGGGAAAGCCAGCGGGCTACTGTAAGCCGGAGGTTGTCCGGGCTTTGTTAGTGATCATATCATAGAGAAATGTCCCTAGCAAAATCTGTGTTGAAGCTAAATGAAACACCCAAGGACATCGAAAGCCTCCCTACTCTCCAAAGTTAGAATGCATCCTTGACTCCATGCTTGGGGGGCAGTATGGATTAGAATTTAAGCAGATAGGCTTTTGAATCAGACTGTAGTGGTGGGCCACACACTTAAGAAAATGCATTAGTTCTGCTCAGTTACCTTAGTCTTGGGGTCATTGCAAGAACAGAGTTAATTTGGGGCACCTGGGTGGCTCAGTGGGTTAAGCCTCTACCTTCCACTCAGGTCATGATCCCAGGGTCCTGCCAGCATCGGGCTCTCTGCTCACCAGGGAGCCTGCTTCTTCCTCTCTCTCTGCCTGCTTCTCTACCTGCTTGTGATCTCTGTCTATCAAATAAATAAATAAATAAAATCTTAAAAAAAAAGAAGAACAGAGTTAATTTATGTAAAGTGACTGGAACAAAGCCTGTCGTATGAAGAGTCCTGTAAGCGTTTGCTTTTGCTCTTTTTCTGCTCACTCTGCTTGGTCTGCTTAGGTTGGCAACTTCAGATCATTTATTTATTCTTTCAATCAATATTTACTGAGTACCTATGATGTTCCAGGGACTGTGGACAGGGATCCATTTCCTTTGTGGTAAGCCTCAGCATGATCATCTGGAAACCCCTTTTTACTTACAGCTCTGCAACTATGGGAACAGTAAGACCTCAGAGAAGAAACTGCTGACCAGTTTACCCAAGCAGACAGATCCCTAGGCAGCTTCTTGATTCCCATGCTCCCAGAATAGCCTAGGAAGAACAGAGGCAGACAGAGAACATGGAAGACACAGCATTGACTTGAACAGATGCTCTCCTCCTCCCCCCGACTCTCTATTCACCCAGAAAGTCTCAAGCAGGGGAGGAGGTTGGAGAAAGGACAGGGGTAGATGAAGAGTAGGTGTAGAGGAGTCCTGAAAACAGCTAAGATTATCTTTCTAGCCAGTATGGCAAAACAAAGGTGCAAAATAGAATTAAATTGATTTAGAGAAAAATACTAGAGTAAAGCATATGAAATTGCTGACATTTGACAATTTTTAACTCACAAAACATCGGTTTCATATGGTTCACCCTGTAAAAGATGGAGTATTTCTTGTGCTTTGAGTTTTCTAAACAGTCATATCTGCCACACCTGCTTTAAATTATCTTAGAAGTGCTCCGGTATAAGAAATCATCATCATGAGAATTGGGCCTCACGTTGAAACATGAAGACAAATTTTGGTCCCCTGTGTTAGAAATTGGATGAATGAGTTCTCAGAAGCCCAGATAACAACAAACATTGTGGAAGGCTTATTTATTCTACTCAGTAAACCAGCATCAACTGATTGGATTTCTTTCTTTAATTCACTTTCTAGCTGGAGCCTAGTAATACTCCTTCACGAAATGGGCTTATTAAAATGCTTATGAAGGAGCACCTGGGTGGCTCAGTGGGTTAAGGCCTCTGCCTTCCGCCCAGGTCATAATCCCAGGGTCCTGGGATCGAGCCCCACATCGGGCTCTTTGCTCAGCAGGGAGCCTGCTTCCCCTCCTCTCTCTCTGCCTGCCTCCCCTCCTCTCTCTCTCTCTCTGCCTGCCTCTCTGCCTACTTGTGATCTCTGTCTGTCAAATAAATAAAATCTTTTTTTATTTGACATTTATATATTTATTTTATATCTTCCCCTAAATCAGGAAGATTTAGGGGTCTCTAGAACTTCTCAGGGACCAGGGTAAATGGTGGGCTGTATCCCTTGCCAATTTCTTTATCCTTATTAAATCTTCAGGTATATTCTCACCTGGTTGAACCCATAGTTTAGATTACATATTTTTTTAGAAGTTGACCTACATCACCAAGATTATAAATATTGAGCGTCCTGAGATTGAGCCCCACATCGGGCTGCTTGCTCAGCGGGAGGCCTGTTTCTCCCTCTCTCACTCCCCCTGCTTGTGTTCCCTCTCTCGCTGTGCCTCTCCCTCTGAGGAACGAATAAATAAATAAAATCTTAAAAAAAAAAAAAAAAAAGAAGGTGAAGGAAGAAGAAGTCAGGTCCCCATCTTCTTGATGGGGACCACTTGACTCACCTCCACAGCTTAGCTAGGTTAGGATCGCGTCCATAGACTCACCCTCAAGCACAATCCTGAAGCCCAGCAGCCTTTAAGGGGCCTCTCTGGCCACACCCTGATGCCAGGGCTTCTGCTCCAGTCTCTCCCTGCAGCCACTAGGCAGCTTTTTAACTACCCGGGAGCCCTCTCCCAATCCACACACCAAATGGAAATAAAGCTTTTTTGCAGAAAAAAACAAAACAAAAAACCAAACAGGTATACACAGTGTCCTAGCAAATTCTCCATCTAGAAATTTACTTGAAGAATATAATGAAAGGCATACACAAAGATTTAGGTTTAAAGGTTGTATTAGGAAGAGAACACCTGGCACACTCAAACCAGGGTAATTCAAGTGGGGTTCACTTACCAAGAAATGGAGGGACTGTAGGAAAACCACAGGGGATGGTGCAAGTACCCAAGGCTTGAGGAGGCACAGAGGGAAAAGGACAATGGAAGGATTGGTTCTGAGAACTGGGAAGAGGATTGGCCACGCTGAGAACAGTGACCTTCAGCTGAGGAGCATAGCCAGCTCTAGGAGACCTCACAAGGGGAGAGCCAGGGACTAATACCCTGATCTCAGTCTTGTCCTTGTCTCCAATCTCCTGCAGGACCTTGTGTTGGCTGAACCATACTGGAAACCAGAGGGCAAAGGAACCAGTTAATTTACTCCCTAAAGGAGAGCAGAGCTGAGAAAAGGATGGAAAAGAGTAGAAAGTGGATCTGGTGGAATAAACAAGAGATATCTGACACAAAGATGTTCACTGGAGCATCGTTTGTAATATAAGATGGAAAGGAGCCTAAATGGCCCAGATAAGGGGGAAATTTTAACAAATTTAAGGTATAGATAGATAGATAGATAGATAGATAGATATCCCAACGGAACCATTGTCAACATTGATACACAAAAGGTCACACAAAAAAGAAAAGTTTATAAAATAACCCATACAATGTGCTGTACCTTTTGTTTTAAATGCTATATACGGACACAGAGATATGTATCTTATAAGTATATACATACACATATAATACATGTGTACACATTTGTACAAGAGAAAAGGTTTAGAGTGTATACATCAAGGTGTGAATGGTAGTTATCACAGAGTACAGTTACAGGTAATTTTATTTAGGGTTTGCTTTTTGTGTTCTGGCTTTTTCTTTTTCTTTTTTTTTGAACAGGGAAAGTTTAATATAAAGATTATTAACTGTGGCAGGGGATTGGAGTAACAAGGAGTCAGCCAGTAGGAAACAAAGAGAGCTCTATAGAATATAAGAAGGGCAGATATGAGGGGCAGCCCCAAACCCAAGATCTGAGATAGAGGGTCCAAGGACCCTCTCCACCAAGAGCGGAGGAGAGGATTTGTTGGGCAGGTTGTCAACCTGGGTCAGCAGGGAAGTTACTGTGTTGCTGTGTGGTCCAAAGTGGCTCAAAATCTACTCTGTAGGGTGCTGGGGAGAGCTAATCACAGGGAGGAGTCTCCCCAGAAGCATTCTATTGCAAAACCACCAGAGAGGTTGGGTATGTGTGTTGGGGAATTTTCTGGAGATGGGAGCCTGCCAATACAGTACACTGGAACAGGGAGGAAACTCCCTTCTGTCTACAATGCAAGCTCCCTGTACTGGTAAAGTTTAACATATGTATCTGCTGGCAAAGGAAAATATAGAGGGGCTCATCGCCATTTTTGCAGAATGAGGAATGAAGTATGAATGTGAAGCAGAAAAGCAATAAATTGATAACTGGCATACGTTCCAAAACCTACCACCTAGGGATACTGTGTGGGAACACACACAGATATGCATATGGTTTTATAACCTGCTATTTTCTTGCAATAAATGCTGTGAACATCTTCCCCTGTCAATAAATATAGATCTGCATCAACATTTTTCACTATTAAAAAGCATATATGCCCTTTGTTTTTTATAACTGATTCTCCACTGTAAATATTTAAATTGCATTTTATTTTTACTATTCTAAACAATGCTATGTTGGACTTCCTTATTAATTTATTTATTTAGGTGCAAAATTATGGTTTTATTAAAGTATGGGTGTTCCAGGGTTTTCTCTCTGTCAGTGCCTGTGGTTCTTGGTCATGCCACTTCAAAGAATGAAGAAGTAGACCAGACAGAGTGGTGAGCAGCGAAACAAGGTTTATTGAACGATAGCATAGATATAGTACAAAGCTCCCAAGGAAGGAGGGACCTGAGAGGGGTGTCCTGTGTTGAATTTCTTTAAATGATTATTTTCTCATAATAAATTATTAGAAGTTGAATTGTTGGATTCACAATCCTATGTTAAATTGATAAGGGTACCTGTTGAGTACATTATCTATTTGATTTAGAAAAAAAAATCATTTTTCACCTTATGCATTTCTCAAAAATGCATGAAAAAGATGCCACTTAAGACATCTGCTCTGGTATCCAGTCAAATAAGGTCAAACAACAGTGTGGTTCCAGAATGAATTTCTCTGAGAGCAGGTAGACTGGCCAAGAAAGCTAACTGTCAAAGATGGGACTTAACTCTGGCCCTTCACTAAAATAGCAAAAAGGATCTTTTAAATTAATAAACTTCATTTTTTAGAGCAGTTTTCTTTAGGTTCACAACAAAATTGAGCAAAAGTACAGAGAATTTCCATATACCTCCTGCCCCTTCACATATACACAAACTCCCCCATTCTCAACAACCTTCACCACAGTGACATATTTTTTACAAGTGATGAACCTACACAGACACATTATTTTCATTCAAAGTTTATAGTTTAGATTATATGAGTCTACATTACATTTACTCTTGGTGTTGTGCATTTTATGGGTTTTGACAAATGTATGATGACATGTATCTACCATTGTGATATCATACAAAATAGTTTCACCGCCCTAAAAATCCTCTGTGCTTGGCCTATTTATCCCCCCCAACTAATCCTTGGTGACCACTAATCATATTACTGTCTCCATAGTTTTGCATTTTCCAGAATGTCATATACTTGGAATCATACATTATGTAGCCTTTTCCAAGTGTCTTCTTTCACTTAGTAATATACATTTAATTTTCCTCCATCACTCTTCATGGCTTGACAGCTCATTTCTTTTCAACACTGAATAATATCTCATTGTCTATACATACCAGTTTATTTATCTACCTTGGTGGCTTCCAAGTTTGGGCAATTATGAGTAAAACTGCTATAAACACCCATGTGCAGGTTTTTGTATAGACATAAGTGTTTGATTCATTTGGGTGAATATCAAGGAGTGTAATTGTTGGATCGTAAAAGAGAATGTTTAGTTTTGCAAGAAACTGCCAACCTGTCTCCCAAAGTGTTTATATTATTTTGCATCCCTACCAGTAATGAATGGGAATTCCCACTGCTCCACATCCTCACCAGCATTTAGTATCACCAATGTTTTGCATTTGGGCCATGGTCATAAGTATGCATTCCTATTTCATTTCAGTGTCCAATTCTCTAATGACATACAATGTGGACATCTTTTCTTGTGCTTAGTTACCATCTGCATATCATCTTTGGTGAAGTGTCTGTTAAGACCTTTTGCCCATTTTTAAATTGGGTTGCTTGTTTTCTTGTTGAGCCTGAAGAGTTCTTTGTATGTTGCAACTAACAGTCCTTTGTCAATGTATCTTTTGAAAATATTGTCTACTAGCTTGTGGCTTGTTTTCTCATTCTCTTGATAGTGTCTCTCACTGAACAGAAGTTTTTCATTTTAATGAAGTCCAGCTTATCAGTTATTTCCTTCATGGATCATGCCTTTGGTGTTGTATCTAAAAAGTATCATCACCTAAGACTGTCTAGGTTTCCTCCTATATTATCTTGCAGGAACTTCAGAGCTTTGCATTTTACATTTAGGTCTGATCCATTTTGTGTTAATTTTTGTAAAGTATATAAGTCTGTGACTAGATTCTTTTTTTTTTTTTTTTGCATGTTTGTGTCTAGCTGTTCTAGTATGTTGAAAATACTACCTTTGCTCCATTGTATTGCCTGTGCTCCTTTGGCAAAGATCAGTTGATTATATTTACGTGGTCCTGTTACTGGGCTCTCCTGTTCCATTCATCTATTTGTCTATTCTTTTAACAACATACTGTCTTGATTACTATAGCTTTATCATAATTACTATGATAGCTTTATCATAAATCTTGAGGTTGGGCAATTTCAGTCCTCCATTTTTGTTCACTTCCAATATTGTGTTGTCTATTCTGGGTCTTTGGTCTCTATATATAAACTTTACGATTAGCTTGTCTATATCCATGTATAACTTGCTGGGATTTTTATTGGAATTGCACTGAATCTGTGGATCAAGTTGGGAAGAATTGACCTCTTGACAATATTGAGTTTTCCTATCCATGAACATGAAATATCTCCATTTATTTAGTTCTTCTTTGATATTTTTCATTAGTTCTGTAGTTTTCCTCATAAATATTTTATACGAAATTAGTTCGATTTATACCTGAGTATTTCATTTTTGGGGGTGCTTACATAAATGATAACATATTTTATTTTCTAGATTATATTGTTTCTTGCTCATATATAGGAAAACAATTGACTTTTGAATATTAACTTTGTACCCTGCCACTTTGCTGTAATTGCTTATTAGTTCCAATAGTTTTTTGTTGATTAAATTTCTAGCAGAATAAAACAGGGCTATTTTACTCCTGTTCTTCAGCAAACCCTTTTCACAACTTTATTACCCATACTTTCTGGAGAACCCTATGCAATCTTCTCATTAAATAACTCTTCTTTATAGAATCCTTCCCTAGTTCCTTGGTCAGTTTAAGAACTCCTCATTTTATGTTCTTATAGATACTTGTTTTTATCACAATGCTAATGCTTTACTTTTGTTACTAATTAAAATTCTGTCTGCTGGACTGCAGTGTCAAATTCACTGAAGTCAAGGACCTTGTCTTCCCTGTTCACCAATGATATACATAGCATATCAGTATATCAGTGCATGTTTGTTGAATGAATGAATAGATGATTGTGCCCTCCCTTCCAATCACTACCAAAAAGCTGAATTATCCTATACTTGTTATACAGACTCAAATCAGGACACTGAAGCCACTAGAAGTATTTAAAATAGATGGAAATTACTACGGGAGAACTGGTAACCCAGGAGATGGACGAGGCTGAGAAGACCAGCAAGAAATGTAAGTTACCCCCGCTATTTGCAACAGCACAAAGGTCTTAGGACTTTCAGGTTGGAGGGACAATAGGAAGAACTGATATTACAGAACCCAAGGGCCCCAGTTCTGTAGGTTAGAAATCCAAGGAAGCACGGCTCAGCTGGGTCTTCTGTTTAATCTCACAAGGCTGAAGTAAAGGGGCACACAGGGCTGCAGTTGATTCTGGAAGTTCTGAAGAAGAATCCAGTTCCATGCTCAGTCATGACATTGGCAGAATTCAACTCCATGCGGATGTGGGATTGATGTCCCTGTTTCCTTGCTGGGTGTCAAACAGGGGTGATTCTTAACCTGTAGAAGCTGCTGACATTCCTTGTCGTGGTCCTCTTTCTCTGTCTTTGAAGCCAACAATGGCAGATCAAGTCGTTCTCATGCTTTGATCTCACAGACTTCCTCTTTTGACTCATTTCTCTTATTCCCAGTAAGAAAAGGTTCTCTCTCTCTCTCTCTCTTTTTTTTTTTTTAGATTTTATTTATTTATTTGACGGACAGAGATTACAAGTAGGCAGAGAGGCAGGCAGAGAGAGGGGAAGGGAAGCAGGCTCCCCGCTGAGCAGAGAACCTGATGTGGGGCTCGATCCCAGGACTCTGAGATCATGACCTGAGCGGAAGGCAGAGGCTTTAACCCACTGAGCCACCCAGGCACCCCAGAAAAGGTTCTCTTTTTAAGGGATCATATGGTTAGAGTGAGTCCACTTGGATAATCCAGGACAATCTCCCTATCTCAGGTCCATAATCTTAATCACATCTACAAAGCCCCTTTTGCCATGTCACATTTTAACATTTTCACAGGTTTTGGGAATTAAGGAGTGGATATCTTCAGAGGATCATTATTCTGCCTCCGGTTGGCCAAACTCAGCTGGAATCTCATTGATACAAGGACCTAGGAAATAGGCCGGCAGAGCAGAATTCTGAGGAAGGGATCTGAGAGCAAGCAGGCTTAGGTTCACCACATTCTAAGATAACAGCATTTTTTTCTTCACTAACTAGGACTGGCTTAATAGATAATTGGCCAGCTTTCTAGTTGCTGTCAAATATAATGAATTAATCCCGTTTACTGTAAAACAAAGCAAAACAAAACAGAACAATGATAACACATTCTGCAATGAGATGAATTCAAACAATGCAATTGCCAACTGGCTTCCATAATCCTTTAAACCTTGTTTCCCAAACAGGGGCCAATTAAAATTCTTATCTTCTGGGGCGCCTGGGTGGCTCAGTGGGTTTAGCCTCTGCCTTCAGCTCGGGTCATGGTCTCGGGGTCCTGGGATCAAGTCCCGCATCGGGCTCTCTGCTCAGCGGGGAGCCTGCTTCCCCACCCCTCTGTCTGCCTCTCTGCCTACTTGTGATCTTTCTCTCTCTGTCAAATAAATAAATTTAAAAAATCTTTAAAAAAAATTCCTATCTTCTGCAGAGAAATATGGGAATGAGGGCTTGGTCAGGCAGGGAAATGGCAGACAGTTCCAGCCTTAAGAAGTACAGAGGTTGAAAGTGACTCCCTGGGTGTAGAGTATATTCTTGGCTCGGTCTCCCCAGAGCAGGCCATCAAGATAACTGCCAACTAACAGAGATTCCTGGAATCTTTTCTGCTGTCTTGGGAGACTCAGCCAGCCACAGGCCCCAGAATTATTTCCGGCAACATCAATAAACTGCCATGAGGTGATAGCAAGCTTCAGCAGAGATCAGGATAGAATGAAATGGCACTGTTGTGCCCCTAGACCTCTCCACTGCCCTGTTCTGTCTGCATTGTGTGTCCACAGTCATGTCATTGACTGAATAACAAGATTCTGCGTTTTATACAGCTTAAGTTTTTGGACCCCAGAGGCCAGAGAGGGAGTATTTACAATATTTCAAAATTCCCCCATTTTCTTGTTTCTCATTAATAACTCCTTATGGGCAACCATAACTAAAAGGGAACTTCAACTTTATTTATTTATTTTTTAAGATTTTACTTATTTGTCAGAGAGAGAGCACAAGCAGGCAGAGTGGCAGGCAGAGGGAGAGGGAGAGGCAGACTCTCTGCTCAGCAGGGAGCGGGATGCAGGACTTGATCCCAGACTCTGGGATCATGACCTGAGCCAAAGGCAAACACTTCACTGCCTGAGCCACCCAGGCGCCCCAAGGGAGCTTCAACTTGAAACTTTGTGAGAGCAAGGGAAGAACGGTTGACAATGATGGGACCAGCTCAGGAAGGAGCACACTGCCCTCCAGCATGATCGCACTTGCCCCTTACCGGCGTGTGGAGGAGGAGACTGAGTACAAACACCCAATTCCCTGCTGAGTGGAAACCCTTAGCAAAGATCACAGCACGGAAAAGAATCTGCTCTTTTCATTTTGTACTGCCCCAGATTTTTCCTTTTTTTTTTTTTTTAACATTTTACTTATTTATTTGACAGAGTAAGAGAGAGAGCATGAGCAGGGGGAACAGCAGGCAGAGGGAGAAGCAGACTCCCCACTGAGTAGGGACACAGATGCAGGACTCACTCCCAGGGCCCTGGGATGGCCTGAGCTGAAGGGAGACGCTTACCCAATGGAGCCTCCCAGGCATCCCTGTGCTGCCCCAGCTCCACTGTGCTTCTTTTGTCTTGGCCCACTCAGATCAACAGCATGTTGTCACTTTCTCATATCTTGGGCCTTTTGCAGAAAAACTCAGTCTTTCTTTTATGTGATTATTTAAATTTCACCTGAGGACCCTTCTTGAAGGAGTTCGTTCCCTACAATATGCCGTACAGATGCAGACCTCTATTACCTAGGAATGCTACTTTTCTCTATTCTCCCAGCTGAGAAGATTCTCTTCCCTCTAGAATGAATCCCCTGAATTCTCTGGTCAGTCACCTAAAGAATATGCTCTCAGTTCTGTTCTTCTGTGTTCCCATACTGCCAATTACCAAAGGGTGAAGTTCTCTGTTAGTGGAAAGAGAAGTTTTCTGATTGAGGTCTGAGCTGAAAACCAATGCCTCTTAGGGCAGGGACTTGCGTTATGTGATCTTTAAAATTAGCACTTTGACATTTTTCCCAGCTGCTAAAGCTTGAATTCTTTTTTAAATTTTATTTTAGAATTCATACACAGTAAACTTTACCCTCTTCAGTGTACAATTCTATGAGTTTTGACAAATAGAGTACATAACTACCACCACAGTCAAGATTCAGAGCAGTTCCATAATCCCAAAAAACTCCCTTATGCTGCCGGTCTACAATCAACCCCTCCCAACCCCTGACAACTACTGAACTGAGCTTTTCTCAGTCCCTCTAGTTTTGCCTTTTCAAGAACGTTATATGGATGACATCATACAGCCTTCTGAGTGATTTCTTTCACTGAGCATAATGCATTTGAAACTTATTCACATTGTGTGATATACACACAACATACCTTGTGTGATCAATAGCTCATTCCTTGTTATCGCTAAGTAGTATTGCATTGTGTGGGGTATTAGTTTCTTATGGCTGCTATAACAAATTCCCAGACTTGATGGCTTAAGACAACATATTCTCTCATAGCTCTGGAGGCCAGAAGTCTGAAATCAGAATCACTGGGCCTGAATCAATGGGGTCTTTGGACGCTTCAGGGAACTAGCCTTTCCTGGCCTTTTCCAGCCCCAGGTGGTGGTCAGCAAACTTGCTTTATGGCCACATCACTCCAATCTCTAGCTTTATGGTTTCTGTGCCTCCTCTTGTGTCAATCTGGAGTCGAATATCCCTTTGCCTTTCTCTTATGAGGACGCACGTGAATTCCCCCCATCTCAAGATACTTGGTCATATCTGCAGCTCTCTTTTTGCCATATGAGGCCACATTCAGAGGTTCCAGGTTTCAGGACATGGATATCCTCGGGCATGCCATCATTCAGCTTCCTACATATGGCTATGCCACAAAGTACTTATCCGGTTACACTGGAGAACATTTGGGTCATGCCCAGTTTGGGATAATTAT
>ML093396.1:8426-34767 GCA_003697995.1 Taxidea taxus jeffersonii | reverse complement strand
GCTCAGGTCATGATCCCAGGGTCCTGGGATCGAGCCCCACATGGGGCTCTCTGCTCATTGGGGAGCCTACTTCCTCCTCTCTCTCTCTCTGCCTGCCTCTCTGCCTACTTGTGATCTCTGTCTGTCAAATAAAAGAAAAATTAAAAAAAAAAGTAGGATTACTGAGTCAAATAGTGGTGTATGTTCAAGTTTAGAAGTGGTCAAACTGCAGGGCACCTGGGTGGCTTCGTTGGTTAAGTGTCCAACTCTTGGGATGCCTGGGTGGCTTAATAACTGGTTAAGCATCTACCTTCAGCTCAGGTCATGATCCCAGGGTTCAACGAACAAGTCCACATCAGGCTTCTTCCTCAGCAGAGAGTCTGCTTCCCCCTTTGCCTGCCACCCACCCCCCCACCCCCCATTTGTGTTCTCTCTTTCTCTCATTCTGATAGATAGATAGGTAGATAGATAGATAGATATATAGACAGATGATAGATAGATAAAATCTTTTTAAAAATGTGTCTGACTCTTGATTTTGGTTCAGGTTATGATCTCTGGGTTGTGAGATTGAACCCTGCCTAAGATTTTCTCTCTCCCTCTCCATTTCTCTGCCTCATCCCTCTAAAAAGAAAAAAGAGAAAAAAAGGAAAAAAGAAATGTTCAAGCTACTTCCAAAGTGGCTATGCCATTTCACATTCCCTTTGTATATGAACTCCAATTTCTCCACTTTCCTGTCAACACTTGGTATTATCAGTGTTCCTGATTTTAGTCATTGTAGTAGTATTTAGTGGTATTTCCTTATGGTTTTAATTTGTACTTATGAGCATTTTTTTCATGTGTTGAAATTTTAATGTTGCATTATTTCATGCAATCTCTTACTTGGATACATTTTTATGGAGCTCTCTAAATGTGCTTTAGTAATGACTTAGAAATAATTAACCACTTAATAGGCAAAAAATCTTAGAATCATTAACTTCTCGGGAAATTAAAACTACTGAGTAACTTTCAGCATAGAGAAATACTATCAAAATGAATCAATACAGCAACCAAAACCAAATAACTGACTAAAAAATGGGCAGAAGATCTGAATAGATATTTTTCCAAAGAAGACATATAAGAGAGGTGAGTCATCTGCAGGTGGGCATAGGGAAAACCAAAACAAATCAAAACAAAACAAAAAAGAAAAGAAAAAAAGAAGACGTACAGATGGCCAGCATGCACGTGAAGAGATGTTCAACATCACTGATTATTAGGGAAATGCAAATCAAAACCGCAATGAAAGGGGCGCCTGGGTGGCTTAGTCCGTTAAATGTCTGCCTTCAGCTCAGGTCATGATCCGAGGGTCCTGAGATCAAGTCCCACACTGGGCTCCTTGCTCAGCAGGTGGTCTGCTTCTCTCTCTGCCTCTGCCTGACTCTCTGCCTACTTGTATTCTCTTTCTCTGTGTCAAAAAAATAAATAAAATTTTTTAAAAAACCATAATGAATTATCACCTCTCACCTATTCAAATGGTTATTATCAAAAAGATAAGAAATAACTAGTATTGGAGAAGATTTAGAGAAAAAGGAACACTTGCAGACGAGTGGTGGGATTGTAAACTGGTGTAGACACTGTGGAAAACTGTGGATATTCTCTAAAAAATTCCAAATAGAACTGTATGATCCAGCTATTCCACTAATGAGGATTTATCCAAAGACTATGAAAACATGAATTCAAAAAGATATATGCACCCCTATGTTCACTGCAACATCCTTTACAATAGCCAAGGTATGGAAACTACACACACACACACACGCACAGAAATAATACTTAGGCATAAAAAAGAATGAGATGGGACGCCTGGGTGGCTCAGTTGGTTAAGCGGCTGCCTTCAGCTCAGGTCATGATCTCAGCATCCTGGGATCGAGTCCCACATCGGGCTCCTTGCTCGGCAGGGAGCCTGCTTCTCCCTCTGCCTCTGCCTACCTCTCTGTCTGCCTGTGCTCGCTCTCTCTAACAAATAAATAAATAAAATCTTTAAAAAAAAAAAAAGAATGAGATCTCACCATTTGCAACAACATGAATGGAGCTTAAGGGTAGTATGCTACATGGGAAAAAAATCAGAAGGAGAAACACAAATACTGTATGATTTCACTCACATGTGGAATCTAAAAAACAATAAAAATGAACAAACAGAACAAACAGAACAAACAGAACAAAACAAACTCACTAATACAAAGAACAGATTGGTAGCTGGACAAAGGGGCAAGGGGATCCATGGTAGGGTGATGAATGGTAGCTAGATTTTGCGGGCTGATCATTTTGTAGTATATACAAATGCTGTATCATTATTATGATGAATTAGAATGCTGTATACCTGAAACTTACATAATTTTTAAAAAATGAGTCAATGTATTATTCATAAAATATACCCAGGATGCATGGTTCGTATGAGATAATTAGCAAGATGATTGGTAAATAGTATGTCTATAAGACACGTGGGTTTTTTTCATCTTGATGAACCTGTTTGCATTAGGAATCTGTATGTACTACAATAATTCAGGAGTGTTCCCTTTGAAAAAGTGGCTGTGGTAGGATACATCTACCTCAGGAAGTCCATATAATTAAGTCTTCAGGGCATGCATGGATGTTAAGTCTAACAAACAAAATTTGCTTTACAGTAAATTTCTTAACCATGGAAAAACATCCTCTGAAACCGCCAGAAACCCCAAATATCCCCAGGGTCTGCTGAAGAACCTGGATAATAATAAGAGCCATTTGAGTACCAATCAATTCTCTATCGAATGCCAGAACTCTCATAGACTAGTTCATGCATAAAATATGCCTTTATGTTTCCAATAGCTTCAGGATAAATTTCCTGTGCCAGAGAAATAAAAGAGACAAGACAACTATTTCAAGAAGCTGGGAAGATGGGGGAGGCAAAGACAGTACAAAGGACTCAAGTATAAAATTTTATTCTCTTTAAAAAAATTATTAGGATATTTAGTTAGCAAAAATAGTCATAACAATGGTGTCCCAGTATCCTTGTCACAGATGTTAATAACAATAATAATTATAGAAACTCTCTTTTCTTACATGTTTATGCTGTTATGCCAGACAGTATTATAGTACGTGGTATAAATTAATTCATTTAGTCCTTACAACTCCCCTAAGAGTAGGGGCTATCTTAATCCCCATTATAGGGAAGAGGCCACTGAGACATAGAGGTTAAGTCACCTGCCCAAGGTCCCAGGGGAGGATTAGTAGTCAAATGGAGGTGGACAGTCCCCACTACATCAGAGGACAGCTGTCCAGGAGCTGATATTGTGTCTACTGAGCTTGGCTAGGACCAGCCTGACCTGTAGAGCTTTTTGAAATGCTGATTCCCAGGCCTCTGTCCCAGGGTCCTAGTTCAATTGGTCTGGAATCTGCGCTGTTTTTGCAGGTTCCCTGGGTGATTCTGAGCATTAGCCATGTTACCAACATCAGGTCGGTTTCCCATTGGTAATTTAGCGATGCCTTTTTGCTGGTCCCAAACCACCCAGAAGAGAGACCATAGACTTTTCCAGGATGGTTATTAAGTTCCTCATCACGGTGATGAGGGGTTAAGACAACACATACATACTCCGGCTCTTAGACATATAATTTGTCAAAGGCAGATTACTTCCTTTTAAAAGTTGGAAATACTATGAGTAAAAGTCAGTTTTCATATTTTACTTAAACATCATACGTCTCATATCTGAGCTCATCTTCATTTAAAATTTATTTTTAGCATTAACCATATTATACGTCTATATTTAGTCCTCTGATAAAACTTATAGTCGCATTATTTATTCTCATGGTTTTCCCCAAATGTTGGTGACAACCAATTTTGTATTTCTGCCACAGACCTTAAACTCCTGACCTGAATATCCAATAGCATATTCGACATTTCTTCTTGGAAGAAGAGGCTCTGATTGAACTTGCCTGAAACAGATGTCCATACACCACACCCCAAACAAACCTGTTGTTTCTTCTACATTCCCTTGGCAATTGGCCCCACCACCCACTCAGTAACGCAAGCTAGCAGCAAGGAGTCATTTGGCTTCTACTCTTTCTCCCACTCCCCACAACCAGTAATCACCTACTTCTCATGGCCTCTCCATTCTCACGGCCACTGTGTCACTGCATGTCCCATCACCTCTTGCCTGGACAGTACAGTGGTCTGCCTCCCTGCCCCCTCTCTCTGGGGCTACACTGTTGCTTTCCATTGCTCTTCTTTCTTTTTGTGGAAGAAGGTATATGCTTTTGGATCTAAGCTTAAATGTTTCTAATGTTATTGTTGAGTCCGTAATCAAAGGAGCGAGACTGATACAAAGCGAAAGTCAAGCAAAGCTTTATTTTGCGTCAAGCATCAAGAATCAAACTGACCGGCCAGGGCCGTCTCTTACAAAGAGAGGTGACCCCTCTCTGCCTCACAGACTGGCTTTTAAGGGCAAAGGCCATGTGGTTGGGCCTGGCCACGCACTGGTGGCCAATGACACAGAGAAAACTGCACAGTCAGGCTAGGTCATACATAAGTGACCAATTGAGTTACAATTTACCCTATAATAGACATTTGAACTAGCCTATCACTTTGGTCAGGATTGGCGCCCAAAAGGTGCCCAAAGGGCGGGGCCCATACTCCTTGGTAGCTAGGGAGATAGTATGTGCGCCCACTGATTGGATACCTCCACCTGGCCTGACCCACCCTTGTATTTGGGCTCTGTTACCTGGGACTGGTTTCCGGGACTTGTTTTTAAGTAAGTCCCCTGGGGGCGGGCAGGGTCCGTTTAAGTTTTACTGCATAAACAACACAATGGCTGTTCAACCAAAATGGAGCTGTTTTGGCTAAATAGGCCCTTATAGTTATATGTCAAATATACAACTGAGTACAGAGAACAAACAACTGTGTTCTACCAGTTTTATCAAATCCCTAATGATGTGGGAAACAAAGGCAGAAGAAAAATTATTAAATTTCCTTACTACCTATAGCCCACTGACAAGTCCTTGAAACAGGCAGAGTGACATTCCTCTAGGGACTCAACTGCCTTGATGTTAATACTTTGCTAAGGGCAAAAGGCAATCCTAGCCTGAGCCATCCTGTAAGTCTACTTTAACGTATAAAAATTCCTTTGGAAACTTCCTTTATCTCTAAACTCCCAAGCATATGGCCCACCAATATACATCTGAAGGGTCTCATGACTAAGGTTTCATGAGACAGTAGTAAGTGACCTTTTCCCAACAATAGCTAGTCTGCCCAAGGTCCTGGAAACCTTACCTCCAAATTCCCTAGAGACTTAACGCTATCCCAGACCCCGTCCCAACTTGGAAGTTTATAATGAACCACTCCTCATGACCCCAGGGCAGCTCTTTCTGCCCACGGGTCCTGTCCCCGTGCTTTAATAAAATCACCTTTTTTGCACCAAAGACGTCTCAAGAATTTTTTCTTGGCCATCAGCTTCGAACCCCAACATCTTTCCTAGTTCACTTACCACTGTCTTATTTGCCATTTTGTTTAAAGAAATGAAGATGTCCAGCTACAGATATAGCTATAAATACAGCTATAGATAAAGATATTTAAGCCCACCTTGACTGGCCTGCCCCCATCCCAAGTGCACTGTCCCCAGCGCACTGTCATGAATTTGCTATTATCCTGTGTGTCTTGTGCTTTCTCTAGATATTTATGCACTGGTAAACAGTTTAGCTCATTGCTTCGTAGGTTTCTAAACTTTATGAAAGACCTCCTGCTATATGTTCCCTCTGCAGCTCACCTCTTTCGTACCATTTTGTTTTTTCTTCCTGTTGACATGCGTTGCCCTAATTCATTCATTTAGCTACCATATGGTACACATCCTGCGATGGTACCACAATTTATTTATTTATTCTCTGTTGAAGGACATTTAGGAATTTTGCTGCTGCAAACAGTGCAGCGCTGGCCTCTTTGAGCAGATGCTGGAGAGGCTCTTTAGGCTATATTCTCAGGAGTGGCATTACTTTCCTGCTCTCCTGAGCCAGGGAGACAAATCATTTCCTTCCTCTCTGTAATCTATCTGCTGCCAGAGTCATTTTTCTGAAATGCAAATCTGCTTCTGTCACTCTCTTGCCTAAGTCCCTCTGATGGAAACAAACCGGCTGTTCCTCAGTAAGATTCTCAAGCTCCTCTGCTCCCCCACATCCGACCCTGCATCTTTCGCTAGACTTCTCTCCCACTCCCCACACCAAATGCCCAGCCAGGCTCTGCTCCCTCAGAATTGCTCCCTGCTTTCCGTTTCCCCTCCTCTTGCCCATTCCTCTCTTTCCAGGACTGCCCCACCCTTTCATCCCATCCCTTCCATCTTTCTGACCAGGAAAACACATAACTGCTTTTCAAGGGTCATCTACTCACTGAAAACTTTTCTCACCTGCCAGCAGTCACCAGATGGAATCCCAGTTCTTCCACTTAGTAACTTGGGCAAATCTTTTAACTTCCCTGAACTCAATGTTCTCATCTACCAAATGAGGGTAAGGATAGGGCCGACCTCATACACCTACCATCAAAAGTGGTCCTGGATACAGAGTATTTCATTCATATGGTGCTTGACAATGAATGTTTTCTTCCATTCATTTGTCTATTAAAGTATCTTAGAATTACTATTAGTTTTTTTGTGGCTGTTGATTATTTCTTTATGCATCCTCTCCTCCGCACCCCCACTGCTAACCACCCTGGACCATGTCTAATTCATATTTGTATCACCACCAATGCAGGGCCTGCCATAGAGAAGGACACAATAACTGTTCAGTGAATAAATGAATGAGTCTTTGGGCTCTCAGAGATGTTAGTTTAAAAAAAGGGGGAGAGAGAAAGAGAGAGAGAGAGATTTAATACTTTGTCATGGATGGTGTCTTATTTCCATAGACAAATTCAATCTCTGGTGACATAATCCTTGTTTTCCTTTTCCTATCAAAGCTTTCTTACAATAGCTTCCTGCCCATTTCTTTAAGTTGGTAATTATTTATGCAAGCCAATCAGTAAATAGTGTTAAAAGAATTTATTTTGTCATTTGGTTGTTGCCTAGGGAAAGGGTTTGCTTTAAAAGAAAAACAAAACCCCAAAAGCATTGTGGTCCATTTGGTTTTGTTTCTTACTTACGATCTTATGAGGCATGAATTAGTACTGAGAATTTCAATTTAAAAAAAGGACAGTTTCTGAAGTCTGCGGATCTGTGAATGTAAATTCAACATTAGATAGTGCAAATACAGATGCTTCTGACCTAGAAAGGAGAGTGATTGGAAAGGAGACATGTGGATAAGGAGACATTATTTTTCCTCCCTTCCTGTGTCTTGGACCCCTTCAGCACTTAGAAACTGGAGATAAGCCTCTCTATGGGGTCCTCTAGGGCTCCTCAAACATTCTGGACAGCCCAAACCAGCGTCTCCCCTTGGTTTCTGCTCCATTGCCCTGCCCTCGCCATGTGGCTCTCTCTGAACCCCTCGATCATTGGAGCCCAGAAAAGAGCTCCATCCTCAAGGTCCCTGCTCCCTGTGTACCCTGTGTCAACCCCAGCAGTAGACTCACCTCACAGGGAGAGCTCTCTTAAAGCCAGTACTCTGACTTCTGAAATTCAAGCTTAATAGGACCTCCTGTATTTTTATCTGCTAAATTGGTAACCCAAAACAGAGGCAGAGCTTTTGACCCCAGGAATGGTAAATCCTACCCTAGCCTTGGGGTAGCCCTGGTTCTAAATCACTCATGATCTTTTCACTCACCTTGGTTAATGATTGGTCTCTCTATAGTTTGTTACCCAAGTATGATTAGCGAGATGAGGGGAAATCTACTGAGAGGAAATGCCTTATGAGAAATCCCTATACTTTTCCTTCTTTGGTCTGCTTTGAAAACAGTGATCAGGGGGCGCTTGGGTGGCTCAGTGGATTAATCTGCTGCCTTTGGCTCAGGTTATGATCTCAGGGTCCTGGGATCGAGCCCCGCATCAGGCTCTCTGCTCAGCATCCTCTCTCTCTGCCTCCTTGTGATCTCTCTCTCTCTGTCAAATAAATAAATAAAATCTTAAAAAAAAATAAAGAAAACGAAAACAGTGATCAGAGGTATAATAGTCATCTTTTCAGCAGGAGTCAACAAACATCAAGAAAAAGAATCATCCAATCCAGTGATTCTCAAAGTGTGGCCCAGGGACCACAGGATCCTTGAGGTCCTTTCAGGGGTCCCCAAGGTCATCTCCTATCTGTGTAAGACCAGAATTCCCCGATACTCCCAACAAATGACCATGGCCCAACAGATTGATTTCAGAAGAAGACTGGAGAATCTACTTGTTCTTTATTAAGCCAAAGATTAAAGAGATTCGCAAAACATTAAACTTCTCACTGATTTTCTTTTTATTTTGAAAGCATAGTTCTTTTTTTCATAAAAACATGTCAACATGTAATGGACTTATCACTATTTTCAAATGAATGAATAAATAATTTTTTAAATGTGTAAGTTCTCTTCCATGGTAAATATCAATAGATATAAACCACAAAAGCTCTTTGGGGATCCACAAGAATTTTTAAGAATGTAAAGGGGTTCTGGACCCGAACGTCTAAGGCACACTGACCCAGAAAGGAGTCTGACAACAACTGATGAGGCTCAGCCGATGTCAATTGCCATAATTCTCTGGATTTCTTTTTTTTTTTTTTTAAGATTTTATTTATTGACTTGACAGACAGAGATCACAAGTAGGCAGAGAGGCAGGCAGAGAGAGAGGAGGAAGTAGGCTCCCTGCTGAGCAGAGAGCCTGATGTGGGCCTTGATCCCAGGACCCTGAGATCATGACCTGAGCTGAAAGCAGAGGCTTTAACCCACTCAGCCACCCAGGTGCCCCTCTCTGGATTTCTTACGAGAGAAATTAACCCCTATTTGTTTGATAAGGAGCTGATCACAACTTCAAATGATTTATGAGCTAACTCAATAATGAGTAGTCATGGCTAATGCATTATTTAAAACTGATCAATTGACAAGAATTTTAATCACTCATGGTTATTGACTAGTAATGAAATGAAGTAATAAAAGGACAAGGTCACATGAAATACATTTTACAGAAAGAAAGAACAGGACAAATAAAGATCTTTCAAAGGCACGAGAGGGTAATTGTAGAAAATTCACCTCATGATTTTCACGGACAGCCAGTCTGCCCACCTCTAGGGAGGTATATCCATAATAAGTATGCAGTATTTACATTAAATACATGGTATTAAATACAGAATAATTAAAGACAAAGTAGCTATTCCATAGTCCTGACCTGAGAAATTTACCTTGAAGGCTTTTAAGCCTTATTTAGACTCTTTGATCTTGAAGCTTCTTAATTATGGATACCAGGTTTGTGCTCTTTTTTCCATTGCATTTAAATTTCTGAGCTCCTTAATTTTGACACATAATAATTACCTTATTCTTGTAAAATACCTGTGAACTCCCTTAAGCTCTTGCCCTTTCCACCTGCGCCTTTGTTCACTGAGCACCCATTTGCACAGTATTCACGATAAGACTCAAATGTTGTCAAATTGTTGCATGAAATATTCTTGATTCTTCTCTGTTTTAAGAGCAAAGGCGTAACTTCCTGTCGCCTCAACAACAGCAAAACAAAACAAAAACAAATACCTATGGTGCATTTTCAGTTAGCAGGATTGAAGCTAATGTAAGTTATAAACTTGGTCTCTATTTGCATGAAACTACTCACTAAGATTTTGGGGTTATAGAGGGAAGGATAAAAAGTCTTGGATTCAGGTTGCTGTGCTTTTATTTTTTAATTTTTTTTAAAGATTTTTATTTATTTATTTGACAGACAGAGATCACATGTAGGCAGAGAGGCAGACAGAGAGAGAAAGGAGGAAGCAGGCTCCCCGCTGAGCAGAGAGCCCGATTCTGGGCTCCATCCCAGGACCCTGAGATCATGACCCGAGCCAAAGGCAGAGGCTTTAACCCACTGAGCCACCCAGGCGACCCAAGGTTGCTGTGCTTTTAAAAACCATCTAACAGTATGAAACGCTGCCTTAGGCCATTAAACTGATAAAAGTAAACCACTGTCAATATGTTTTTACAGCTTCACATTTGTTTATTCTTTAAGGAACATACAACCACTGCATTCAAACTGTAGATGCTCGTAGGTAAAATGTAGTCAATTTGGCATTAAATGAAAAATTGTCAGCTAGCTTTTTCTATTCAGAGCCCTGTAGCCTTCAAGGACTACTTTAAAAGAGGAATTAATGGCCATCTTTACTTTTGCATTCTTTTTTTTTTTTTTAAGATTTTAATTATTTATTAGAGAGAGAACAAGAGCAGGGGCAGAGGGAAAGGGAGAAGCAGACTCCCCACCGAGCAGGGAGCCCAATGCAGGGCGAAGTCCCGGGACCTCGAGATCATGAAGAGAGCCAGATGCTTAACCAACTGAGCCACCCAGATGCCCCTTTACTTTTGCATTCTAACATAATTTTCATAGACGAGTCACACTCCTTCCCATATACTAATAAGAAATCTTCGTAAAGCTGGACTTCAATCTTTTATGAACATTGTGGTAAAATACACACAACATAGAATTTCCATCTTAACCATTTTGAAGTGTACAGCCTCGCAGTCATGCAACCAATCTCCGGAATTTCTGTATCTTACAAAACTGAAACTCTCCACTCATTGAACAATAAGTACCTGTCGTCCCCTTCCCCCATGCCTCTGGCAACCACCATTCTGCTTTCTATGCATGTGCCTATTCTAGATACCTCATAGCAGTAAAATCATACAATATTTACTATCTTGTGACTGGTTTATTTTAGCATAATGTCCCCAAGATTCATCCATGTTACAGTATGTGTCAGAATTTCTTCCCTTTTAAAAAACTTCAGTCCTCTATTGTACTATTGTAAAGGCCTGTTTTAGGCTACCTTGGTATCAGTAAGAAGGAAGAGAGAGAAATACACTGTTTTAAAATAGTGGTTTTCTTAATCAACATTAAATGAACTATGTATATGTACACACACACACACACAGAGTGTGTGTGTATTTACATTATAATGACCCTATAGGATAATGAAGTCAAGAGATATTCAGAAGTAACATTTAATACTTTAAATAATACAAGGATTTGCTATGTGGAGAGGAGAAACACTAAAAACGTGAAGCATCCCATCACAGACAGGTCCTATCCCCTCCCCAAGAGAGCTATACTTTCTCTGCCCACATGTGGCCAACAAAGAACAGAGGTTTACTCAGTAACCCTGCTTTCCGTGGAAACTTCCTTTTCTGTAAAGTTTACATGGAGGAGGGTGGTCTCAGGGTTCCTTAACAACTGTTAAGGGACACTTGTGTTTTCAAAACTTAACAGCAATGCACAGTTTTGTACATATCTGTCCATTAGCATGTTCAAGATATGAAAAAGAAAATTCACCAGTGGGCCAGTTATGAATTATTAGACTGAATCCATGAAATTGCCAATATTTTACTTACTATTTTGACCTGCAAAAACAGCTGTTTCATGTCATTCAACTTAAAAATATCCTACTTCTTATTTTCTTTATCTACCAGAGAATCAATGGAAATGCATTTTACAATAAAACAAAAAGCATAACTAAGCAGGGAAGAGGGCAAGCAACAGACTCAGGAGACCCAGTTTGCTTCCTGGCTCTGTCTCTTCGTGGATGTGTGGACTTGGGCAGGCCTCGCCTTTCTAGGTCTCCTGAACCATAAAATGCAGGTGAGAATACTTCTCTTAAAAGGTTGTGAGGCTGGGTGGTTAAGTGGGTAAAAGCCTCTGCCTTTGGCTCAGGTCAAGATCCCAGGGTCCTGGGATGGAGTCCCACATTGGGCTTTCTGCTCCAAGGGGAGCCTGCTTCCCTTCCTCTCTCTCTCTGCCTGCCTCTCTGCCTACTTGTGATCTCTGTCTGTCAAATAAATAAATAAAATATTTTTTAAAAAGGTTGCAAGGCGACAATGAGATAAGATACTTCAAGTTTGGCTTGACAGGTTGCCTGAACTTAGTAAGCTTCAATTAGTGCTATTACTGCAACAAAACCCCAACAAGTTTCACAGGTGATGACTTCGATAAGGTAAGGTAATTTCAAATATGAGAGTTGGGCTCAATTTTGCTACTCTATCTTGAAAGACTCTGAAATCATAGCAAAGCACAGCCAAGGGCCACAATCCTTGCGGTCAGTTTCCAGCACATTTCTAAGCACCTACTGCCCTCCTCTCCAGAGTTCATGTCCTCCAGAGCTGCATGTGACAGAATGGCCTGGCAGGGCTGATTTGGGGTACTTCCGTGAAAGAATACCATAGACTCCAAGGACAAAATGGCTCTCAGTTGTGATTTTTGAGCTTTCTGCCTCTCTGGAAATCAGCTGGCTTCTGCTCACCCCATTTCCTGTGTAGCAGCCAATACAGAATGAAATGCTCATGTTGTCATTCAGAAATTAAGCATCTCCTAGAGGATCCCCAAGAGGGGTGCACATCAGTATTTAACAATCTGCGAGTCCAATCACAGGAACGGCTTGGAATAATCTGTTCCTCACGGTTCAAAGACCTCAAGCCCTTTTAAAAGTCAGAGCTTGTCAAATGAGGAAATGAAAAAGCTGCATCGCATTCAGCTAGCTGTTTCATTTGCGTTGGGGCAGGGCTCTCTCTTCTCTCTGAGGCCCCCTGTGTTAGCTTAGCACACATATTAGTGTACCACAGTGGCTAAGGAGAAGAGTCTGGCGGGCCTGGGGCTGATGTGGCTTCAGCGCTTACAAGCTGTGTGATGCTTTGCAAGCTCTTCGACCTCTCTGTGCGCCTATTTCCTCAGCTGCAAATTAGAGATAATAATGGAACCCATCTCATTATTGGCTGTTGGCAGGACAAAATGACCATGTGTTAGCAAAGTGCCTGACAAACAATAAGCCTATTAAAGGGGTTTTCTACCATTGTTACTTCTTTTCATTTACATATTGTTGAAGATTTTATTTTTAAGTAATCTTAGCACCTCATGTGGGCTTTGAACTTACAACCCTGAGATCAAGGGTCGTGAGTTCTACCGACTGAGCCAGCCAGGTGCCCCAAATGGTCATGGGTGTTTTTTTAAGTTGATGTACTTTTTTGTCTTTAGTAATCTCTACATCCAACAGGGGGCTCAAGTGCCCTCCCATCTGAACCAGCCAGGCATCCCTCCATTACATTGTTAATTTGGAGATAGACCCAGCTGTATGATGTACATTTTTGGTCTTTTTTTGGTAGCAAGCTGTGCACAATATAAAATTGACTATTCTGGGGCTTCTGGGGCGCTCAGTGGTTAAAGCCTCTGCCTTCGGCTCGGGTCATGATCTCAGGGTCCTGGGATCAAGCCCCACATCGGGCTCTCTGCTCGGCAGGGAGCCTGCTTCCCTTCCTCTCTCTCTCTGCCTGCCTCTCTGCCTGCTTGTGATCTTTGTCAAATAAATTAATAAAATCTTTTAAAAAATAAAATTGACTATTCTAACCGTGTTTAAGTGCACAGTTCAGCATTAAGTACATTCATGTTACTGTGCAGCCATCACTCTATCTTACTCTGAAACTTCATCATCCCACAGAAACTGCACCCATGAAGCAGCAACTCCCCATTCTTCCCTTCTCCCAGCCCCTGGAAACCAGGATTGTACTTTTTAACCCTGTTAATTAGACTACTGTAGGTACGAGCTGTAAGTGGAATCACACAGTATTTTCCTTTCGTGACTGGCTTATTTCACTTAGCCTAATGTCCTTCATGTAAGGGCATGTATTAGAATTTCATTCCTTTTTATGGCTGGATAATTTTCAATTATATGTGTAGACCACATTTTGTTTATTTATTCATCCCTTGATGGACATTTGGGTTAATTAATTCCACCTTTTGGCTATCATGAAGCCTGCTTAAGATTCTCTCCCTCCCTCTGCCCCCAACCCCTTCTTTAAAAAAAAATTTAAAAAATAAATTTATAACTGTACTTTATTTAAAACCATAATTTATTTAAAATAAATTTATAGGGGCGCCTGGGTGGCTCAGCTGGTTAAGCCACTGCCTTCGGCTCAGGTCATGATCCCAGGGTTCTGGGATTTAGTCCCACATCGGGTTCCTTGCTCAGTGGGGAGCCTGTTTCTCTCTCTGCCTCTGCCTGCTTGTGATCTTTCTCTCTCTCTGACAAACAAATAAATAAAATCTGAAAAAACCAAAAGATTTATTTATTTATTTATTTTGGAGAAAGGGTGAGGAGAGGCAAAGAGAGAGGGGGAACTCCAAGCAGACTCCCAACTGAGCATGGAGCCCAATGCAGGGCTTAAAACCATGACCCTGAGATCATGACCTGAGCTGAAACCAAGAGCCAGACTTTCAACCGACTGAGCCACCCAGGCACCTCTCTTCTTGTAACTTTGATTTGCATTTTCCTAATGATTACTGATGTTGAGCATCTTTTTGTGTGCTTATTGGCCATTTGTGCATCTTCTTTGGTGTAATGTAACTTTTCAAAAACACATTTCCTAATTATCAACCCTAAATCTTAATGAGACTTAATCAGTTAGCATGTCATGAGTATCTTCTCCTATGCCTCAGACACCACATGTATTCCTGGCATAGATCAATAACAACCCCGTTTGGGTTTTATCCTTGATTCAGCTGTTATGATGGAGAGAGCCAAGGTGATAATGGAAAGGAAGTCTCTTGTGCGGAAGGAGTCAGGCGGGGACTTTCCCAGGCAGCCCAGGACTGAAAGTGATTCCCTTCCTGCTGAAACTCTTTTGGTTGCCACAACCCTTGCAGAAGGCAATTGACGGTTTCCAGGATCCAGGGGCATTTCCTGGCAACTGTAGCAAGGATTTTGCAGAATTAGGTTCACGTATGTTACAACAAGAGCCTAAAAAATACCGTTCTTTGATACTCTGTACTTTAAATCTGCACTCTGAGCAATTCCAGACACGGGAACAAAGGGATTCCCTGCAATGAGGGCTTTGTTCTGACAATAGAAAGTAATGTGACCATCATTGGTTGAAGGATAGATCTGAAGATCTATCTGTACAGGCAGATCTGAACAGACAAGAGATTGGCTCAGAACCAAGGCAGACACACTTCCCTTAGGTCTCATCAGTGTCTGAAGGATACAGGACCCCAGAGTAATTTATTAATAAATTTGTTCATCAAATGTGAACACAACAGCCTCCTATGGGCCAGGTGTTGTTTTAGGCTCACAGTGGTGAACAAAACAGCTCCCTATAATCTTGCACTTATATTTCATTGGAAGAGCTAAGATTAAAGGGACCTGTATAAATGAGCAAAAACATACTGTTTGAGCTGGAGATAAGTACTATGTATAAAATAGAAAAATTAGAGTCATATTTAATTTAGCTATAAATTATTATAACTCTATGCATACTAAATAATTATACCTAAGCTATATCTGTACATAGGTTATTCCAGAATATGGATTCAATTAGCTAATCTTCCTCTTGTGTTTCACAGCCCTACAGTAAAGAATGTCCACAAATATTATTATTATTTTTTAAGATTTTATTTATTTGTTAGAGAGAGAGCGAGCACAGGCAGACAGAGTGGCAGGCAAAGGCAGAGGGAGAAGCAGGCTCCCTGCCAAGCAAGGAGCCCGATGTGGGACTTGATCCCAGGACGCTGGGATCATGTCCACAAGTATTATTAAAGAGAGTGACCTGGACCTGAGTGCCAGCCTATGCACAGAGTGTATGTGCCGAGCAAGCAGCTCTCAGAATGGAATGGAGATGATACAAAAAACAAACAAACAAACAAACAAGTAGTAGATGCACTGTTAAGTGAGAAAGAAACAAATTGAAAATAAAATTTTCTCAAGAAAATGAGAAGACTAGTCATAGACCGGGAGAAAATACTTGCAAAATAAAATACAATTAAGTGCTATTACCTAAAATATATAAAAAATCCTTAAAACTCAATAAAAAAACAAACAGCCTGATTTTTAAAAATGAGCCAGGGGCGCCTGGATGGCTCAGCTGGTTAAGATCTGACTCTTGATTTTGGCTTAGGTCATGATCTCAGCGTTGTGGGTCAAGCCTGGCATTGGGCTCTGCGCTCAATGAGCAGTGTGCTTAAGATTCTATCTCTCCCTGAGGCGCCTGGGTGGCTCAGTCATTAAGCGTTTGCTTCTGCTCAGGTCATGATCCCAGGGTCCTGGGATTGAACCCCGCATGGGGCTCCCTGCTCGGCAGGAAGCCTGCTTCTCCCTCTCTCGCTCCCCCTGCTTGTATTCCCTGCTTGTGTTCCCCCTCCCGCTGTGGCTCTCTCTGTCAAATAAATAAACAAAATCTTAAAAAAAAAAATCTCTCTCTCCCTCTCCCTCCACCCCTCCCCATGCTTACACATGCACACTCTCTGTCTCTAGAATAAATAAAAATCTTTAAACAAAATAAAGTAAAAAATTAAAAATGGGTCAAAGACCTTAACAGACCCCTACCTCAGATACCAATTGCAAGTCCAGGTTATCACCTGTGTTTCTGACCGATTGCCTATAAACTGGAGGTTCTCACCACTCTCTCTTCGTTATTTGTTTATTTCTTTTTAGAGAGGGAATGAGAGAGAGTGGGGAGGGAAGCACGGAGGGAGAAAGAAACTTAAACAGACTCCCTGCTGAGCATGGAGTCTGACCTGGGGCTCAGTCTCGAGACCCTGAGATCACAACCGGAGCCAAAACCAAGAGCTGGACACTTAACCGACTGCACCACCCAGGTGCCCCTCACCACTCCCTCTTTGGATTCAATTAAGTTGTTAGAGCTGCTCAAAGAACTCAGGAAAACAGTTGACTTACTGCTTACCCTTTTATTGTACGAGGATTTGGTAAATGATACAGATCAGCATCTAGATAGAGGAGATACGTAGGGCAAGGTATGTAGGAAGGGGAGTGGAATGTCTGTCCCTCTCTGGGCACTGCTCTCCCCATACCTCCACAGGCACGCTCCAACGTGGAAGCTCTTTGAACCACATACTTTTGGGATTTTTATGGAGGCTTCCTCACCTAAGCATGATTGACCCTTCATCCATTGCCAGCCCTTCTCTCCTCCTTGGAGAATGGATTGTGGGGCTGAAAATCACAAGCTTCTAACAATGGCTTGATCTTTCTGGTGGCCAGCCCCCTTCCAGAAGCCCACCAAGAGTTGCCTCATTAGAACAAAAGACACTCCTATCACCCAGGAAATGGCAAGAGACTTAGAAGGCTTGTATCAGGAATGGGGGTAAAAGACCGAATATTAGAACAAAAAATGCTCCCATGCTCTTATCACTTAGGAAATTACAAGGGTTTTCAAAGCTCTGTGCCAGGAACCAGGGGCTGAGGCCAGTATATATATTTTCTATTATCTCACAACTACACACCTATTAGGATGGCCAAAATCCAAAACATTGACAGCACTAAATGCTGGCAAGGACATGGAGTAACAGGAAGAGAAAGCTAGTGGGAATGAAAAAAAAAAAAATAGTACAGCTACTTTAGGAGACAGTCTGGCAGTTTCTTACAGAACTAAACATACTCTTGCCATAAGATCCAATAATGGCATTCCTTGGTATTTACCCAAATGAACTGAAAACTTATATCCACACAAAAATCTGCACATGGATGTTTATAGCAGCTTTTTTCATAATTGCTGAGAGTTGGAAGCAACTAAGATGTTCTTTAACAGGTGAGTGGATGAATAAACTGGTACATACAATGGAATATTATTCAGTGCTAAAAAGAAATGAGCTATCAAGCCATGAAAAGACATGGAGGAAACTTAAAGGCATATTACTAAGTGAAAGAAGCCAATCTGAAAAGGCCACATACTATATGATTCCAACTCTGTGACATTCTGGAAAAGGCGAAACTATGGAGAAAGTAAAAAGATCAGTGGCTGGCAGGGGGTAGGGAGAAGGGAGGGATAAATAAGCAGAACATAGAGGATTCTTTAGGGTGATGAATCTAATCCATATGACACTACAATGGTGCATACATGTCATTACACATTTGTCAAAGCCTATAGAATGTACAACATCAAGAGTGAACACTAAGGTAACTCTGGGTGATAATGATGTACCAGTGTAAGTTCATCAATCATAAGACATGTACCACTCCAGTTGGGGGTGTTGATAGTGGGGGAGATTCTGAGAGCGGGGTGGGGGGTATATGGGAACTGTCTATACTTTTCACTCAATTTTGCAATGAACCTAAAACTGCTCTAAAAAATAAAGTTTACTAATTAAACAACAACAACAACACAGTAGCTGAATTCCTGGCCAGCATAAATAGAATGTTTGAGATCTTCACAGAAAAACATGCCTGAGTATACAAAGAACACTGCAAAGCAAATAATAATGTGCTTCATTGATTGACAATGACGATCAGCCAATAATTAACATCCTCTGCCACCCTCTGCACAGCAAGCCCCACCCTAAAAGCTTTTAGTTAGATCCCCACCTACTGATGAGGTAGATACTTGCACAGTGATCATCTAAAGTAGAATATCACTTCAAAACATGTACCGAGATTGAATAAGACACTGTTTTTAAGGATGGGGGGAAACGCACTGCCATGCCTAGTTGGCTCTACTTTCCCAGAAGGCTGCATGACACTCTCAGATCAATCTTTTGAGCCCTTTGGCCCAATAGTTCTGGTTCCAAGAATGTATCTTACAGATATAATCACAGATATAGCAGATTCATCCATAATTACCCCAAACTGGAAACAACCCAACATCTTATGACTGGTGAATGGATAAACTGTGGTATATCCATACAGTGGACTATAACTCAGTAATAAGAGGAACCAACCACTGATATACACACAGATAAATCTCACTTGTGCTCAGTGAAAGAAACCAAACCTGAAAGGCTACATCCTATAGGATTCCATTTATACAACATTTTGGAAAAGGCAAAATAAAGATCAGATCAGTGGTTGCCAGGGGCTGGGGAGAAATGCTGGGGACTGTCCACAAAGGCATACTTGGGCTTCTGGAGTGATGGAACTTTATGCATCTACCCAAATTCATAGTGTTGTACACATAGAAGGGTGAAATCTACTGCATATGTTACCTCAATCATCTTGACTTTAAAAAAAAAATACTGAAAATATCAGTATCATCAGTGAAGGGTTAGGTAAATTATGGTACAGACATTTAAAAAGTACTGTGGTCCTTCCAAAGAAGACGGAGTTCTAAACATATACATAAATAATAATCGAGATGTTTAGATAGAAATTCTTAAAAGCACAGTCCAGTAGAACTTCAAGGAAGGGGGAGAACTAAGGATTTGTTTGCATATACATGGCATACCTCTGAAAAGAAACACACAAAAATTGCCCCTGGGGAGGAGGACTGGGTGACTAAAAGTCAGAGACTTACCTTTTTAATCCACACACTGATTTCAATTCAAATCTTTAATAACTGCATGAAAATTTAAAATTTGAACTCAAAAAATTTAAATTTAAATTTAAAAAATTTAAAATTTAAAAATTACTACACACCACCAGCTACGTGCAGGTAAAGCCAGAGAGTGCCTTCTCTTTGCCCCATTGATTATTTCCTTCCTGTTGCCTAGGGCCTCTCTGGTATATCCTCCAGTTCTGTTGAGAGTCTCCAGTGGGACGGAGCCCCAGGTGCCCAGAGTCGGAACCAGGTCACTAACTCACCAATGCATTGGTTTCATCTCCTTCCTAATCTCATTCTTACAAGAACCCCTGACTCCAGTTTCCTGGAATTCTTCCCCAAATAAACTACTCATGTGTAGAATAAATAAATTAATTAATTAAATGCATGGAAAAAATTGCACATTTGTCTTAAAATTATGATTAGAATTCATTAATGTTAGTGTGCACATAGAAAAAAATTAACAGACTAGGCAAATTTACCCTGTGGTTCAGATGGAAGGCTCTGGAGTCAAGGTGTTCAGTTTGAATCCTACCTTTGGCATCTTCTGGCTACGGTGGTGAGTAAGCTATGCCCTCTGTATTTCCATTCCTTTATCCGGAAAATGGTGAGAGTAACAGCATTTCCCTTACATGATTGTCTGAGTGTTATGCCTGAAAATGCATGTAAATCACTTAGAGCTCAATAAACAGAAACATATATAAGCAAGCAAATAAATGCTAGTTAATATTATTTTCCATTCTCTTAAGGATAATGGTCATTAAGGGGATTATATATGTCCAAAATACAAAAACTTTATATCATGAACATGTATTTCTTTTACAATTAAAAAAGTTAAAGAATAGGAGCTATGCAAAGTGTATTTCTGTTCGGGTCTTCTCTCTGTTCTAACCTTTGCTGCTCAAAAATTGGCCTGCAGGGGCCCCTGAGTGGCTCAGTTGGTTGGGCGACTGCCTTCGGCTCAGGTCATGATCCTGGAGCCTCAGGATCAAGTCCCACATCCGGCTCCCTACTCATAGGGGAGTCTGCTTCTCCCTCTAACTTACCCCTTCTCGTGCTCTCTCTCATTATCTCCCTCTCAAATAAATAAATAAAATCCTAAAAAAAAAAAAAAATGACCTGGAGAGGAGCTGCAGCTTTTCCTGAGAGCTAACTGGAAATGTAGAATTTAGGACCCAGCCCAGCCCTCCTAATCAGAGTCAACTGGTGAATAGGCCCCAGATTGTTTGAAGCATAGCAACATTGAGGGAAGGTTCTCCATAGCCCCATGACCACAAAAGAGTCAAACCATGATTTACATGGAACTCACATTATCTTAAAAATTATGAGATGAAATATACATTATTTAGTGCTTTTTCTTTTTTTAACACACAAGCTGGGTTTAGAGTCCTATATTTGTCTTTAAATAAAATATTGAGGGCATCTGCGTGGCTCAATCAGTTAAGCAGCTGACTCTTGATTTTGGCTGGGGTCATGGTCTGGGTGTCATGGGATCAGGCCAATGTTCGGCTCCTTGGACAGCATAGAGTCTACTTAGGATTCTCTCTCTCCTTCTCCCTCTACCCACCCTGCTTGTGCTCTCTCTGTCTCTCAGTAAATAAATAAATAATCTTTAAAAAATAGATAAACCAAACAATAGCTTTGAAATTTAAAAATACTATCACTATTTAGACCTATGTATTTTTAACTCTTGATGGATATTGTTTTTCCAAAATTTTATTTTTCTGACTGAATTAACCATTTTTTTAAAAAAATATTTATTTGAGACAGAGAGAAAGAGCATGTGCGTGCCCGCGTATGGTGAGGAGGGGCAGAGGAAAGAGAAAGCTAAGCCAACTCCGCATTGAGCATGGAGACGGAGGCATGGTAGAGCACGATCTCAGGACTCTAAGACCATGACCCGAGTCGAAACAAGAATCTGTTGCTTAACTGACTAGGCCAACAGGCACCCCCTGACTGAATTAACTTTTAAAAAACTCTAAAATGTATTTTTGTGATCATTTTAAGATCCTTGTATAGAACTTGGAATTTAAAAGTTCTTGAAAATCAACAATCATCTCAATAAAATTTTCATTTCCTTTTTTTTTTTTAAAGATTTTATTTATTTATTTGTTAGAGAGAGAGAGCGAGCACAAGCAGACAGAGTGGCAGGCAGAGGCAGAGGGAGAAGCAGGCTCCCTGCCAAGCAAGGAGCCCAATGTGGGACTCGATCCCAGGACGCTGGGATCATGACCTGAGCCAAAGGCAGCTGCTTAACCAACTGAGCCACCCAGGCATCCCTTCATTTCCTTTTTACATAAAACTATATTTAATATACAATGCGGTTCTAATTTTGTTTTAGAAATGCATTTGAATGTAGATGCATGTTTGTATATGGTATACTGTGTTGGCCATGTGAAAAGGTCTTACAAAATGTGTGTTTTAAACCCGAGCCCCACATTCTTCGTTATTTTTCACACTGATGGTGAGGTCCCCTTCCCCTCAAATCTGGATGAGCCTATGGCTGTTTTGGCCAATACAGTATGGTGGAAGTGATACTAGGTGGATTCTGAAGTCAACTCATAATAAGTCATGGAGCTTCTGCCTAGTTCTCTTGGAACACTCTCCAGAAGTTTGCTCTTAAGACATTTCTCAGGACCAGCTGCCATGCTGTGCAAGGTCCAAACCACACGCACACGGTGGTGAGGCTGAATTTAGATGCTTAGACTCCCAGTCAGATCCCCAGCCATGTCCAGCCTTCAGGTCATCCCAGCTCAATCAGTAGACGTGTGAGTGAAGAAGCCACCAGATGATTCCAGCCCAGCTAGGGAGTCACCAGCAGTTCTGTCAGCTAAGGTGCTGGAGCAGAGACAGACGCTCTACTCTGAACTCCTGAATTCCTCTGTCTGAATTTCCGAATTCCACACAGAATCTGCACATCATGAAGTGTGTTATGTCACTAGGTTTGGGGTGGTGTGTTATGCAGCAATGGATAATTATACACAAAATAAACAACTAAACAACAGATAACTAAATGCCAAAGTAGCAAAAACGGGATTTAGAAAGTTTTCTTCTTTGTATTTTCAGTGTCTCTGCCTAAATGTATATTATGTATAGGCCAAACAATGTTTTACAAAGAATTTCAGGAATACTTACAAAAATACTCATAGGTCTGCTCTCTCCAAGATTGGCTTCCTGCATCTTGTCCAAAGTCTTTATCCAAGAGAAATTCCAGAAAGAAATCTCCAAAAAAAAAAAAAAAAACCAAAACTCTGAATCTCCAAACTAAGAATGGAAAACCACAAAGACTGACCTGTGGATCATAAATGATCTTGCAATGATTATTTTCACCCACATTCAATTTACTTTCTTTTTTCTTTAGAACCCAAATGAGAAAGTCTTTCTTCACAAATTTTAAAGACTACCTAAGAGTGGCTGAGATGGGAGATTCGTACTGCTCATAGAGCAAAAAGAAAATTACAAAGGTACATTTAGCATGGGAAATGCCACCAATTAATTACACAAACAAGTTAGAACAGGCTCAAATTATGTGAAGAATGTGTACAAGCCCGTAAACTGACTTTAATTACTACCCAAACCACCCAAAGTGGGGAATTAGTGGATCAGGCTTAGAGCAAGAGCTTGGCAGAATTTTTTTTTTTATATTTAAAAATAACTTACACTTGTTAAGCACTTAACAATTTAAAGATCGCTCTCAGGCCATCACAGTAAGCCTCACACCAACCCAGTATTAGGAGCAACATTTTTTTTTTTATATTTTATTTATTTATTTGTTAGAGAGAGAGAGCGAGCACAGGCAGACAGAGAGGCAGGCAGAGGCAGAGGGAGAAGCAGGCTCCCTGCTGAGCAAGGAGCCTGATGTGGGACTCGATCCCAGGACGCTGGGATCATGACCCGAGCCGAAGGCAGCTGCTTAACCAACTGAGCCACCCAGGCGTCCCTAGGAGCAACATTTTAGAGACTTTTAGAAACTGTGAGCAGTCCAAGGTCATACAGCAAGTAAACGGCTGAAGCTGTCAAACTTGAGTAATCTGACTGGAAGGAGGAAAATGCTTTTTTCTCACGTACGCACGCTCTTCTTTCCACGGCATCTCCAGATGTAGGAATCCACCCAGACTGGAAGGGGATATTTCCTGGTCCCCAGTTGTGTGGGCTGAAGTTAAAAACCCATGGATTGTGTGTCCGTCAGGGTCCCAGTGAAAAGCATGAGAAACCCGCTTTGGTTGATTTAAGAAAGGAAATCTATTGGAAGATATTGGGCACCTCAGGGACTCTTCAGGATCTGTTCCTACTGGGGCAGGGACCACAGCGCTGGGGCTGCCCCTGGCCGCCTGACACTGGCCACTGGGCATTGATGCCAGAGACACCATCCCTGGGCCTCCAAACATCTGTCAGACCACATTCTGCTGGATTCCTTCTTCACACCGTAATTTTCATCTCAGAGTCTGGGGTATGTGTCCTGAGTGTTTGGTGCTGTGCCTCAGCCCTGGCTACAAGAGGCTCAGAAAGGGCATTTCTGGGATATTTAGCTTCTAGAGCCTGACCTGTTGCAGATTCCTCTGTCACAGGAGGTTCATGGGATGGAAGGACAGAAGGACTCAATGGCCTCTGCCCATGATGAGCACCTCCCACTCCTCTCAGAAGGAAACCGAAGCTGGTATGGGTTTTGCACCTACGTGACCCTGCTGTTACCTTGTTTGTGCAAATGATGATTAGATAATAAATTAATGGCCATGTGATGTCATTTTTGTTGGACAAATAATAATGTAATTTTTTTCAATGTCTGTCATCCATCAGGCATCATCCGTGAGGCAGGTTTACTATATAAAGCTAAAGAAGGATAAGGGGGCCTTTCTAAGGTATTATACTTAATTTTGTTTTTGTAATTTCATATTCTTAAAAAAGAGAACTCCAAATTATATAAGCTTCTGGCCTGACAAAACCTGGATCCACCTCGGAGAAGTTTACCAGGCTCTAATTTTCACAACTATGCAAGATAGGGAATAGAGATAAACAGTATCACCATTCATGATCACCTGCACACACGCCTACACCCACACCGTCTTTTCTAAAAGAGGAGGCTCCTTTGTTTGCCGAGGTTGTCCAGCTCAATTAAATTTCCCAGCCTCCTTGCAGTTATGTGACTCAGTTAGCTTTTGCTGCATAACAAATGACCTTAAAGTTTGCTGGATTAAAACTAGAGAGGTACCACTCAGATTGTTTTTCAAGGGACGACTTACTGCTTGACAGGAAGGAGTAGAGTCAGCTGGCAGCCTTCAAACTGGTCGTTTCCCTCTCAGGGTAGCTAGCACCCACCCGATGCCAGAACAAGGCTGTGGTACAGAAGTCTAGGCATTTCGGTCCAGTTCAGGATTTGGCTAACAGGCAACCTTTGCAGTGGGACTCCTTGATGGAGACTTGTCAGGGGCATCATGCTCCGATGTTTCCTCCCCTGTCCCCTCCCCCAGCCACACCCGGCTTCCTTCCCTTTTCCTTTCACAGGTATTTTCGATTCCTGACTCCACCTCAGCATCGGCTTCCCAGAGAACCCAGCATGCCAGGAACAATGATGTACTCAGTTCATAATTCCGTAGGTCATCCGTTGGGGCCGGGCTCCGCTGGGATGGCTCCTCACTGCTCCACATGGTCTCCCGTCCTGCAGCAGCCTAAATGGACTTGTTCATTTGTTTGCACAGCAGCTGGACAGGATTTCAAGAGAGAAAGTAGAAGGCCCCTTAGAGTCAAGGCTCTTAACTGCCTGTTACAATATCACATCTAGGGGCGCCTGGGTGGCTCAGTGGGTTAAAGCCTCTGCCTTCGGCTCGGGTCATGATCCCAGGGTCCTGGGATCGAGCCCCGCATTGGGCTCTCTGCTCAGCGGGGAGCCTGCTTTCCCCTCTCTCTCTTCTCTCTGCCTGCCTCTCTGCCTGCTTGTGATCTCTGTCAAATGAATGGGTAAAAAAAATCTTAAAAAAAAAAAAAACCAATATCACATCTATTAGCAGACATAATTCAAGAGGGGCGGAAACAAACCCTACCTCTTGATCAGAGGACCTGCAGAGTCACCCTGAAAAGGGTTTGATACAGGGCAGAGTGAAGGACTGTGGCCAACTTGCAAACAGTCCCATTAGGTATGGTCAAGTGATTAGGTATCACCAATAAAATGGTAGCAGAAGTGAAAGGTGCAAGCTTGGGTCTTCCGACCCAGAGCTCTCCCTCCATCACGTCCTCTTCTCCTTTCCCTCCAGCTGGAATCCATCTGATTTGATTACACATGTGTTATCAATGCAGAGCAGAGTGAAGCCTTAGGAGGAACCTGGGTTCTTTTTTTTTTTTTTTTTTTTTTTAAGATAGAGATCACAAGTAGGCAGAGAGGCAGGCAGAGAGAGAGGGGGAAGCAGGCTCCCCGCCGAGCAGAGAGCCCAGTGTGGGGCTCGATCCCAGGACCCTGGGATCATGACCTGAGCCGAAGGCAGAGGCTTAACCCACCGAGCCACCCAGGCTCCCCGAACCTGGGTTCTTGAATAGCAAGGTGGAAGAGCTGCCCTGCTGAATAGCATCATTTACATCCTAGCTGTTAGGGAATAGAGACAGAGACAGAGACAAGCAGACAGGCAATTTTTGAATCAGTGCATTTAGGGACTCTATTATAGTATCTTGTCAATGCCCCAACTAATGCATATGGAAATTGATGTAGGCACTGAAATCTGGGGGAAATTAAAAATGTTTAGGAGGAGCTTCAGAGAGCCTTGCTGGGCGTTGTGTAATGTAATCCTCTCCGCACCCTGCTTTTTGTTTCTGAGGAACCTCCAGTCAAGGTCTTTGTTAGTTTTCAATGTAGATTTGCCCCCCCCCCCCCAACACAGAAACGTCAATATACTGAGCTGGATCTTAAGAAAGTCTGGAGAAATCCACAAGGACTACTCGCATGTGGATTACAGAATCATTACCCCATTTTCAGACAGGAGCACTGAAAGTATA
>ML093395.1:79353-120041 GCA_003697995.1 Taxidea taxus jeffersonii | reverse complement strand
ATCACATCACCTACATCTCCAGCCTTCACATGTTCAGCTCTCCTCCCCACCGCCCCCAGTCCTCAACACATGGTCATCACTCTCTGGGCTTCTTTGCTTTTGTTGAAAGTTGCTTATTAAAGCAAGTAAACCAAATTAGTTATTATCCCCTGCATCTTCTCTTACTGTGCCCCCCCCATTCTTCCCCATTTCACTTTTTTGTTTTTTTTAAGATTTTATTTATTTATTTGACACAGAGAGAGCGAGAGACAGTGAGAGAGGAATACAAGCAGGGGGAGTGGGAGAGGGAGAAGCAGGCTTCCCGCTGGTCAGGGAGCCGGATGCGGGGCTCAATCCCAGGACCCTGGGATCATGACCTGAGCTGAAGGCAGATATGTAACGACTGAGCCGCCCAGGCATCCCTCCCTATTTCACTTTTAAAGCTGTACAGAATACCTGGAAAAAGGGCTTGAGTAAGAGGAAGAAGATACACAGGCTCAGAAGTTATATTTTTCTTCATGTATTTCTGTAGTAAGATGGCTTTTAAAAATATTTTTTCCATAATAACTCAGATGTTAATCTGGGGTCCTCTGGCCTTTTCCAGTGGCCATTCCTGCATTTCAGATCTCATAGTAAAATTGGGGGTAAATACTGTACCTTCTGTTTATCCCCACTAAATTTCCCTTGTCTTATGTTTTTGAATTATCTCTAAAATGTATCAAGGTACTTCTAAAATCTGTTTCTATCTTTAGAAGTGTTAGAGACCACTGGCAATTAGACACCATTTACAAGCCTGATGAGAAAGCATTTGCTTGGTTTGTAAGAATATCATCATCGTAATGGAGTGAGCCCATGTGGAACAGGTGTTTGAAGAGGTGGATCAGGATTTTAAAAAAAAAAAAAAAAATCCTAAACCTGGAGAGAAAATGCAAAGACTGTGCCCTATAAAATACTCAGTTTGCGGGGCCACCTGGGTGGCTCAGTCAGTTAAATGTCTGACTCTTGATTTCAGCTTAGGTCATGATCTCAGGGTCCTGGGACTGAGCTGCACATCAGGCTCCATGCTTCCTGTGGAGTCTGTTTAAGATTCATTCTCTCTGTGTCCCTCTCATTCTCTCCTGCTAAAAGAAAGGAAAGGAAAGGAAAGTCAATGTGCTCAACATTTGACCCCTCCAGTTAGTTCAGTTACTAGTCTCTCCAAGACTGAGCCCCCTGGTTTCGGTAACTGCCTTGCTGTAGGACATCTTTCTATGCCCCAAGGAAGCTAAAGCCATTACATTTCTTACACAACAAGGTGAATATAAGTACAAAATATGTCATTTTAATTAGGATGTCCCCCTGCAAAAAGAAAGATCTCTTGGAAGGATCTCGTATGTTGACTCCAATTTCTGTGAGCCTGGATTAACATCCAGCCAGAGATTCCCAGCTCAAGGTATACGAGATCCTCCATGATGTACTGGTTAGCTGGCAGATCCGGTATCTGTTACTCCTTCGTCAGAAAAAATGAAATGAGCAGCCGTGGTTCGTTTTTCTGTGAGTCATTGTGATACTTGCTCAACCCATGAACTGCCTCATCAGAACTCAGGGGTTTACATTAAACTGGCCTTAGAATCCTTGACTCACCCAAGGAGGTGAGCACATCTCAGTGACCACAGATGACTGCCCCCTCCCGCATCTTTTCAATAATGCTTTCTTCCTTGGTGCAGCCAACACACTCACACTCATGGAACTCTCCCTTTGGGCATTATTTGTAGATGCTCTGTCCTTTTACCAAAGCTGGGAACTTAAGCCAAATTGATGTTTCTCTCTCTATCCTTCGACAGTCCTTTCTCTCTGCATAAGCTCAGGCCGGTCCATAGGGCCACTGGCAGGAGGAGAATGCTGGGCTGGGCTGCAGAGTTGCCAGCTGTGAAGCAGAGTGGGAGAAGCAGCGCCTGTGTCCTGGCTCTCCCAAGGAAATGCAGGCTGTGCGAGGGCTTTATTTGGGTTGGCAGAAGTACTCGTTTTGCATTGCACTTTTGCCGAGGCCTGATCACTTGCTGAATATTTATTTGTCCCCAAGATTATTTAGTTATCCTCAGGAATCTAAGTTCTCCGGCCAGCTTTTCTCCCTTGGCATGGCTTCCCAGTGGGGAATGTGACTGACCCCTTCTCCTTGCAGAAGGGGGAAGCAAAATGGGACCCAGGAGGACACAGGACTCTGGCTGAAAGACAGCAACAGAGCGAAGACTAGAACTTGGATCTTCTGATTCCAAATCCAGAGTTCTTCCTAGAATCTCTCAAACTTTGGAGAGCATATAAGCCTGCAGGAACTTGCTTTTAGTAAGATGCAGATTCTTCCGTCCCCTCTTAAAAAGATCTGGTGTGGATTCTGCAAGCGCTAGGGTGACACTGGCTTATCAATGTTTACTTTGTTTGTTTTCACCCAGGGAGGGAAGTGGGGCTGCACAGTTAGATATGAAGGTCACTTGTTTTAAAAAAATTACAGGACAGGGTACCTGGGTGGCTCAGTTGGTTAAGCGACTGCCTTTGGCTCAGGTCAGGATCCTGGAGTCCCTTGATGGAATCCCACATCACGTTCCTTGCTCAGCAGGGAATCTGCTTCTCCCTCTGACCCTCTCCCCTCTCATGCTCGCTCTCTCTCAAGTAAATAAATTAAAAAAAAATCTTTAAAAAAAATTACAGGACAAAGAACGCAATGACATTAACATAACTTACAGAACGAAGAAAAATTCACCCATAGCCCAGCCATCTATCCCTTCGTCTTTGGAGTGATTATCCATATATTTAGGTAACTATCAACCCAACAGTTCTGTCGTCTTACTTTTAAAACTACTTTTGAGCCAAGTAGCCTTTTTGTTATGCAACTTGATAGGAACAGGGCCCTTGGAAGCTAGTAAAGAAAAAGAGCAGTATTTAATTTTATCGAACATTCGCTTCGTTACTGGTCATGGTGTTCAGTGACTTATATGCTTTTACTCATTTAATCACGGCAAGGAGGTCCTATTATCCCCACTTTCCAGATGGGAAAACTGAGGCTTGGGAAGGCTTAAGTAGCTTGTGCCAAGTGGGTAGTCTGCAATAAAACTGAGATTCAGACCTTCCGACTCTGGAGTGTACGCTCTTTCTCACCTACTGCTCTCCACCTGGCCTTCAGGTGCTCCCCTCCGTGTGGGAAGGAGCCCCAACCAGAGGTCAGAAATAGCAGGCTCTAAAACATGTGGGAAATTTCGCTCCATGATGCTGGCGTGGGTAAGAGTAGAGAAATACCTATTGAGCTGGAAGCATGGAGTAACAGGGAGGAAAATGGGATTTTATCCTTCTGGCAGAGTGCCATTAGAGGATTGGGGGCCAGCAACTCGGTGAAATGAGAAGTCACAGAGAGCATCAGACTGCCACGAAGCATGTGTTTCTGCTGCGCCCGCCTCCCAGGCAGACCCTTTGCCCCAGAGCACGCCAGATTTGAGATTTGACTCTTCATTCTCTGCAGAGCTGTTCATCAGCACAGCTGGGACCCCAAATGGTAGGAAAGAGGGACGACGAGCTGGAGAGGTGAGCTCTTAATAACTCACAGTAGAGCTCCCAGGAGCAAAATTTTCCCCCAGAAATGAAATCTCCATTGTCCCCGGTAAGTCAGTTATTATAAAAGTTTTTCTTCCGCTTCCCCTGGAGTTTCTTCAATCTCTGCCTTCAAGTATCCACAAGACTTTCTGTGTGTAGCATTCATTTGGCAGTTACTCTTAGCACGTGCCATCGCTCTGCATGCCAGGGACGTCAACCAGCATCTACCGTCTTGTGTCCTGTGCTGTGCTGGCGAGGGAGATAGAGAAGTCCCTGCCGTGGGGTGTTTATGGCCTCTCTGGGGAGACAGGCCATGTTCATAATACCAGTTTACCGCCCTTAAGAGTGTACTGTGGGCTCAGTGCACTTCATTATAAGGAGAGGCACGATGAGGCACGATGTCGGCCGCAAATAGAAAGGACAGATGAAAATGAGCCAGAGTTGGGTGGGGAGAGGCCCTGAAGCCTGGGGGTGGCTTGCGGGGAAGCAGGGCCTGGCCTTAGGCTAGAAGCAAGGGTGCCTGGAGCAAGTCTGTCTCCCTTCCTAGACCGTAGCCCCTGGGAGGGGGTAGGGTCCAAGCACACCTCCGATGGGGGCCTGTCCCCGGCCCTGCACTCCTCCCGGGGAAAGTGGCTGTGAGAGAGAAATGTCAAGGGCATTTGCGTGGGAGGGCTCCCGAGGACACACCGGGCTGGGAGGCCGTCCGGGTGATGGCCTCCTCTGGCCCCGGGGCCAGTGCAGCTGGAGTGGTCCTTCGGAGTTGCCCGAGTTGGAGGCCTTCAGACCCTCATGCCAGTTTGCCCCCCCGGGTGCGGTGGGCCCTGGGGAAGGGAGTGCGACCTCAGCTCTGCTGGCAGAGACAGCCCTTAGTGGTGGTGTGTGTGGGGGCACCCGCCGTGCGGTTGAGGCAGAAAGGCCTGCGTTCCTGGAGGGGACCTGGGGGGCTTGTGCAGGGTCCATGGTTCCGGCTTATAAACACTTGAGTGAGAGCATGTGCTGCCGGGGGGCCCTGGGTCCCCGACTTGGCGGCCGTGACAGAGGCAAGGGGCTCTGCAGCTGCGGCGTTTACGAAGCAGTCATTTGCCAGGCCTGGACAAGACCGTTCGGTGAGTGGTTGCAGAGCAGCCCCGCAAACTGCCAAGTGTCGGGGTTTAGGGCTTTAAAATAAGAACCTTATCCGTAATGAGAGCAAATGGTGGTGTTCCCATGGCAGTGAAGGATCTTTGGGGAGGAGTTAGTGACCCGAAGGGTCAGATCCTGGGTGATCTGCAGGGTCAGACAGATCATTTCAGGTTCTGTCCCCCAAAAATGTTTTCACTCAGAGGCTGAGCCCTTGGAGTATGATTAAATGGCTCCTGTATACACACAGGTAATTCGGGAGAAGCTAAGGAGACCTAATGATACCTAGTATGCCTCCTTTCCAGGAGCGGAAATAGCTCCTTCGGCATCATTTCTCAGCCTTTAGGAGAGCTGTAGGAATTAAGAAAGGGGCATGTAGGGGCGTCTGAGTGGCTCAGTGGGTTAAAGCCTCTGCCTTCGGCTCAGGTCATGGTCCCAGGGTCCTGGGACCGAGCCCCACATCGGGCTCTCTGCTCAGCAGGGAGCCTGCTTCCTCCTCTCTCTCTGCCTGCCTCTCTGACTACTTGTGATCTCTGTCTACCAAATAAATAAATAAAATCTTTAAAAAAAAAAAAAAAGAAAGGGGCATGTATTCTATTTATTTGATCACGGATGGGGGACATCTTCATGGAGTGAGGCAAGTCCCTGAAGTCTCAGGTCTGGAAGGGGCTGATCCCGAGCTAGAACCTACACCAGTGAGGTCTCGTGCTGGAACCACCGAGTTCCTTGGAGCCAGGGAGAGAAAGGATCTCAAAAGCATTATAAGCATTGTGCAGCCATATAGACTTCTCTACAAATTCATTTTGACTCCTCAAATCTGCTTGTCCGCAGACTTTCCCATCTGTGTCAGTGGTGCATCAGTCAGCCAGTCAAGCATAAACTAGTAGGAATCTTTCTTCAGTGCTCCCTGCCCTCTTCTCTTACAGCTAATCTGTTAGCAGATCTTCATTTCACTGCAGAATGTATCTCGTGTCTCTCTTCACCCCAACAATCAAGTCCGAGACCCCATCATCACCCACCTGGACCACTTCCAAGACTGCCTTAGTGGTCTCCCCCCACAGTACATTCTTCACATTTCAGGACCCAGCTGGAGGGAACTTCCAAATTAGATCACACCACTGCCCTACGGGAATACTTAGTGGCTTCCTGGTACACCAGGATGAAGTTAGAGCTCCTCACAGTGACAGGATCCTGGGTGATCTGCCTCTTCAGCCTTTCTGCACATTTGTTTTACTTCAGCATATATCAAACTCACTCCTGCCTCAGGGCCTTTGCATATGTTGTTTCCTCTACCTGGATTCCTCTTCCTTTGTCTGTCCACGGGGATGACTCCTTACCTTTCAGGCCCCAGCTCAGTGATCTTTTCAGAGAGGTCTTCTGGCTAAAATAATCCTCTCTCCTGAGCTATGTTATTATGTCCTGTCCCTCTCGATTTCCTTCACGGCCCTTATTGCAGTCTGATTCTTTTTTAAAATCTCTGTTTTGTATGTGTTGTCTGTCTTCTCTCACTGCTGTCCAGGTTCCACTGGAGCAGGAACATCCCAGTGCTTACATAATGATGGGTATATAGTAGGGTTATAATCGGCATATGGTAAAAGAATGAATGAATATATGAATGTATGGGTTCTTTAGCACCTGTTGTATAAATGGAAGCAGAATGCAAGAGCATCAGAAATTATGATTTCCTGATTACATTCTTAGAGATTTGTTTTATTAAGTTATAATTTGCCAATATTGAAAGTTCTAGGAGGGTACAGTATTTAAAGGAAGCAGCACATGAGTAAATGTTAGTACTCTATTTGATGATTCTGTAGAGCTGTTAAGTGATGTACCAATCTCTTCATTCACAGAATTTTTTATAGTATATTGCTTATAAAATGGCACATACTATATGATTGTAGTTTCCTTTTAAAAAAAAAATGTTATCCTATGTGTACCGCAAATGTTAGAAGGATGTGAGGCAGGATTTTCTGGGGCATTAGGGTCATTCTTTTGTTTTTCTTACCTTTATTATCTGATTTTTATGCAGTGAATTTGTAATTTTATTAATTATTTTTTAAATTTAAAAAATTTTTAAAAAGATTTTATTTATTTATTTGACTGGGAGAGAGATCACAAGTAGGCAGAGAGGCAGGCAGAGACAGGGAAAGCAGGCTCCCTGCTGAGCAGAGAGGCCAAAGCGGGCCTCCATCCCAGGATCCTGAGATCATGACTTGAGCTGAAGGCAGAGGCTTAACCCACTGAGCCACCCAGGCGCCCCTGTGAATTTGTAATTTTTGAAAAGCAGCAATTGTTTTTGTTCCTTTTAAAACACGGCAGTGGTGAATCCTTTTGTGAAGCAGAGAATGAGCACCGTATTTTGCCTCAATCCAAGTTTTTCTCCCTAGCTTTACTTGCTTTTTGTAAATGAGCTCAGGCGCTTTGTAGAGGTGGTGGTGGTGTTCTTGATGTTAATATTGTCTTAAGACACGTCCCGTTCCATATATGCAGGTGTCCCTCCTGGAGGGCCCTGTCTGGAATGCTCTTCCGGCGCGGCCTCCTGGGAAGTTCTGGCCACATTGAGAGAACTCAGTGTGTTCAGAAAATGACACTTGAGAGCACCCAGTGGCATGCTTAAAGGGTACTGAGTCAGCTGTAAGTTTTGTCAAGGGGCCGGAGCGCCGTCTTCTCCCTTAGTCTGTGGCACTGAACTCCCATCCTCCTTCATTCTCTGGGGTGCCTGGAGGATGAAAAGTATCTGGAAACAAACTCGCATCCCTGCTGACTGGCGCTCATTTCAGCACACCCATGTGAGAAGCTGGAGCTCAGGCTACCCTAGAAACTCAGCCAGCTCTGTGCTTCCCTGAGCCGACCTGGGGCACCAGAGAAGGGGCTGGAGAGGTGCAGGTCCGTAGGAACTAAGGCTGGCCCTGGAAAATGCCTGGTCTGCCCCAGGAGACCTCAGGGGATGGAGCCTTGGGTGCCTGGAATCATGGGATGCTTAAGGAGAGTGAAAGTGCTGGCATGGAATGTGGCTGGAAATCTTCAAAAAGAGCCACAGCGTTGGTCAGCAATGTCGCTCTTGTGCCAGGTTCTCCCTGATGTCCGGGAGGCTTTGTCCCATTCCCCAGCCTTGTGCCCAGGTGGCTCCTTGCTAGCTACAAAACGCCTAAAACTCCGAAGAGCTCATTTACAAAAAGCAAAAAGCAAGTAAAGTGTGTGATGTCGTTCATCAAGTAGGGAAACCAGCCTCCTGGCTATCCCCAGCAGGGATCAATCTGCAAGACAAATGGGTGTTTTCATTAGGTCCTGTGACTGAGCCAGGGAGGGGAGAGCATTACCATTCTAGCTCTGCACTCTTGCCTCCTGCCCTAGTTTTGGCCAAGTGGCTTCCATTTCAGCTCCTTCTGTCTTTCCTTAGCTGGATGCTGCTTGGACCTCCCCTGGGGGTACATTCTAAAAGCAGGAAGCTGACAAAAATCATTTGAGGAGGGTACAGTGGATAACAATGGCCCAGTGAAGCCACAGGCACTCCCTTCTGGAACATTCCTTTTTGCTTCCCACCACCAGCTTCAGTCAGCCTGGGCTCTGGAGGAAGGAGAGGCTTCAGCCATGTTTCCTACTCCATGTCAAGTCTCAGCCTTGAAATCCTCCTGATTTTAAAATGGAACCAAAACACCCTACCACTACGGTACATTCACACCTCAGTCGGCTGCTTGTAATGGCTTGCATTTAGCGCTCAAGGTGTTCTACACTCTTCCTCAGGGTGACCTGGCAACAGGGTGAGGTGAGGCCCACGAGTGCCAGGACTTGAATCAGACCCTATGCCCCGTTCTGTCTGCCCAGGACTGAAACAAGGGCAGGGTCTCACTTGGCCATGAGTTTGGATGGTATTCACCGGCCACACCAGAGACCTGGGTGCATAGGGTGCTCTCTCCCAGTTTCCTGGGGGGACCAATGGAAGAATCTTCATGAGGTTAGTGAAGCGAGTCTAGTGATGGCAGCCTTCTCCCTCAGGTGTTGGATTCTGAGTGTGAGCACAGGCCTGGGAGAGTGTGCGTGGCAAGAGATGGTAGGAGAGTGCTACAGGCTGTCTCTCAGGGCAGAGAAAACAAGAGATGTCGTCACTGGGGAAGCTGCTTCCCCCAGGCTACCCCCACCCATCTGTCCCCCTGGTGACTTCTGACCCTCCGCCCGAGGTGAGGCTCCCCGGTGTGGGGGCTGGGGAACAGGGAGGCCTGAGTCCCACTGCAGCTCTCCCCAGATGCCAAGTGGCAGCTAGCTCAGCTAATTGGCAAGAAAAGGAGAAGCAAAAATAGTGAAAATCTGTGAATTAATAAAACAGCCTTGAAGCAACCGCCAAAATGTGTATACAAATCATGAAGTAATTAGAAGTGTGAAGAATTCGATCGGGTTGACTGTTCCCAAATCCAGCATCTGATCGCGTTAGGAGGCCAAGGGCTGGCAGGCCACGGGGAGTACGAATTCTTTCCATCGAATTTGATCTTGCCTCCCCCAGCTGGGATTTCTGGAAATCCTTTCAGGGCAGTTTCCTTGGGATCTGCTAGACCTTCTGAAGGCCTTTTAAGTACATGAAACATCTGGGCCCAGTAGCATCTTCTGTTTTAGAATAAGACTTTAAAAGGGGGCACCTGCGTGGCTCAGTGAGTTAAGTGTCTGCCTTCAGCTCAGGTCATGATCTCAGGGTCCTGGGATCGAGTCCCACATCCACCTCCCTGCTCAGTGGGGAGTCTGCTTCTCCCTCTCCCTCTCCTCCTGCTGGTACACCCACTCTCTCTCTCTCTTTCTTGCTTATTCTCCCTTTCTCTCTCAAATAAATAAATAAAATCTTTAAAAAAAAAATAGAGTAAGTCTTAAAGGTTTCCCAGAGGGGTTTCTGGATCCACAGTCTTATTTAACCTCACTGTCACCAAATATCTTTTTAAGAAGATTTATTTATTTATTTCAGGGGGTGGTCAGTGAGGGGAGGGGCAGAGGAAGAGAATCCCCAGGCGGACACCATGCCAAGTGCAAAGCCCGACTCGGTGCTTGATCCCAGGACCCAGAGACGATGACCTGAGTCCAGATTATGAGTCAGCCATCCAACCAACTGAGCCACCCAAGCACCTGTCACTGTCACCAAATTATTTTTATGTCAGTATTTTTCAGGGGAGGAAACCAAGGCCCAGAGAGTGCAGTGCTATAAACCCAACTCCAAGAGCTAATCAGTAACAGAACCGGGGTCTCCTCTGACCCCTCCAACCTCTCCTCCTGCCATCGCGTCCTTCCTTTGGACCCTGCTGTGCCTCTCAGCAGTGCTAGGTATTCCTGTGTCCTGATGATGGTCATGTTCTAGCACCCAATTGCTGTTCTGTTGGCCCATGTTATTAAATACAGATAAATTGTTCAGCCCATTTGTTTGGTTAATAAACTAAGGCTTGGGCAGTTAGTTGTTTGTTGATTTTAATTTCATTTTATATCCAGATTAGATTGGGGAGGAGAAAAAAGTCCATTTTCCTTATCTTTTTTGGCAACCCTTCCTGGGAGGATTGCAGAACTTCAGGCTAATGTGGATGGACAGAAGCAATGCGTGATTAGAGTTTTCATTGTTCCGTCTTGTTCTTTCCGATCCGTGGGGACTTTTCTACAAGGAGGTGCTCCCATCCAGTAATTCATGGGAGGGCATCGCTCAGGGCCCATAGGCTGCTTGCTCTGGGTTAGAGATTTTGAGAGCAGAAATCAGAGCAGAATCCTGAGAGAGTCGTGTAACGAGCTTGACGTGGGTTGTTAATTCCCCAACCGGTAGCGAAAGCCCCTGGGAGGATGAAGTTTACACGGTTTACAGCCAGGCTGAGCAAACAACAGTGTGATTAAGTTACACGCGTTAGTTGGCTCCATAGCCAGAATAGAATTGTACGTGTTAATTTGGGATGGAAAGTTTTCAACAAAGCAGTGCCTGCTTGCACAGACTTGTCTCTGGTCCTTAGGTTTGGCCCACAGCAAAGCCCTCTGTGGGAGAGGAGAGCGGGGAGTCAGGAGCAGGACCGGCTGTGGAATTTGAGGGGCCCAGTGCACAGCGAAGATGCGGGCCCCTTGCTTGAAAAGTGTTAAGAATTTCAACACAGCAGAGTGTTAAACCAAGTGCAAGGTCCTCCTGAGTGTGGGTGGGAGACTGGGGGGACTGCCCAGGGCAAACACCCTTGAAGTTGAAGGGAGGCCTGATCTGGGGCTGCAGGAGTATGTGTGCACCACACGCCACTCACCTGGAAGGCTGGAGGTGGACATGATTCAGCTGATATTTCTGGAGTCACGAAGTTGCCCCAGCTCCAAACCAAGCTGCTGGGATTCAGCTGTGAGCAAGCAAGAGCCGCGGGGTCCCTGGTTACGGCCGAGGGCTCTGGCGTCAGACCATCAGCTCAGAGACTTTGTTTGTTTTTTTAATTGAAGTGTAATTGACATACAATATCCTATTAGTTTCAGGCGTACATGGTAGTGATTTGATATTTTTGTACATTACAAATGATCCCCATGGTAAGCCTAGTTACCATCTGTCGCCACATGAAGTTATTACAATATTATTGGCTATATTCCCTGTGTGTACGTTGATCCTCGTTACTTACTTATTTTTTTACTGGAACTTTGTACATCTAATCCCCTTCACCTATTTCATCCCCTACAAGCCCTCTTCTTTCTGGTAACCAAGTTTGTTTCCTGTGCCTCTGAGCCTGTTTCTGTTCTGCTTTATTTGTTTTGTTTTTTAGATTCCATATATAAGTGGAGTCATACAGTATTTGCCTTTCTCTGCCTGACTCACTTCACTTAGCTTAATACCTTCTAGGTCCATCCATGTTGTCACAAATGGCAAGATCTCATTCTTTTTCATGGCTGAATAATACTCCATTGTGTGTGTGTGTGTGTGTGTGTGTACACCACATCATCTTTATCCATTGATCTGACACGTAGGTTGCTTCCATAACTTGGCTGTTGTAATCATGACACAGTGAAGGTAGGGGTGTGTTCTCTTCCAATTGGTGTTTTCGTTGTCCTCAGGTAATACCCAGAAGTGGAATTGCTGGACTATAATGTAGTTCTGTTTAATTTTGAAGGGACCTCCATACTGTTCTTCACAGTGGCTACACCCATTTACATTCCCACCAACAGTGGTACGAGGGTTCCCCTTTCCTCCACATCATTGCCAACACCTGTTATTTTTTTGTCTTTTTGGTAATGGCCAATCTTACAGATGTGAGGTGATGTCTCATTGTGGTTTTAATTTGCGTTTCCCTGAGGAGTGATGCTGAGCATCTCTTCATGTGTCTGTTGGCCATCTGTAGGTTTTCTTTGGAGAAACGTCTATTCCAGTCTTCTGACCATTATTCAGTCTGGTTGTTTGGGTTTTTTTTTTTAATGTTAAGTCATGTAAGTTCTCTATGTAGTTTGGATATTAACCCCTAATTGTATGTATGATTTGCAAGTATCTCCTCCCATTATGTGTGTTGCCTTTTGGTTTTGCTGATGGTTCCTTCGCTGGGCAATCTACAGATATAGTAGAATCCCCATCAAAATAACAATGACATTTTTCACAGAACTGGAACAAGGAATCCTAAAATCTTTATGGAACCACAAAAGACCCCAAAGCAATCTTGAGAAAGAAGAACAAAGCTGGGGATGCTTGGGTGGCTCAGTTGGTTAAGCAGCTGCCTTCGGCTCAGGTCATGATCTCAGCATCCTGGGATCGAGTTCCACATCGGGCTCCTTGCTTGGCAGGGAGCCTGCTTCTCCCTCTGCCTCTGCCTACCACTCTGTCTGCCTGTGCTCTCTCTCTCTAACAAGTAAATAAATAAAAAAAAAATCTTAAAAAAAAAAAAAAAAAAGAACAAAGCTGGAGGTATCGCAATCCCAGATACCTACATGATACCCTACAAAGCTGTAGTAATGAAAACCATATTGTCCTGGCACAAAAATAGACACATAGATCAGTGGAATAGACTAGAGAAAACCCACATCTGTATGGTCGGTTAATCTACAACAAAGGAGGCGGGAATATGCTATGAGGAAAAGACAGTTTCCTCAACAAATGGTGTTGGGGAAACAGGACAGTCACATGCACATGCCAAAGAGTGAAACTGGACCACTTTCTTACACCATATAGACAAATAAACTTAAAATGGATGAAGGGCTGAAACCATAAAACTCCTAGAGGAAAACAGATGCAGTAAGTTCTTTGACATCAGTCTAAGCAGTATTTTTTGGATCAGTCTTCTCAGGTGAGGACAGCAAAAGCCAAAATAAACAAAAGGGATTACATCAAGCCAGAAAGCTCAGAGAGTTTTAAGAGCTCCACCTAACCCTGTCTGTTTCCTGTCGGTAGATGGGCTGAGTAATAATAACGGCCACCTCTGTTATGAGGACTAAGCACTGTATCAGGCAGTGCGAGTGTCCAGGTACATGGAGGGATCTAATGAATGTTCACGAAGACAGGTCAACAGTGATGTGTGATGGGAAGCCATGGGAGTGCACAGAAGGGACCAGGGGGCAGGCCTAGGGAAGGTCTGCCTGGCTGCTGGGTCCTGGCTCCTGGCTATGTTACTTTTGTATGGGTCCTGAGATTTGGAGGTCTTGCACCATCGAGCCCTTTCCTCCTCTCGCTCCCTCTAGACCAGCCAGTCATCTCCATCCCTGGAGATCCAGAAGTGCTCTGGATGTACGCGCTGAGCTGATCTGGGCCCTCTGTTCATAACAGCCCCTCCTGAGCCATCCCCTAAGGTCCTGAGATTCTGCCCTTCTCTGGTCCTGCACCTGCCAGGTTCTCAGTGATTGTGAGTAATATTCACAGCCCTCCCGTGTCTAACTGTACCTGCCTTTTTGGCCATGCTCCCTCCTGTCACTCCCTTATGCAGAACCAGCTTCTCTTTCCCATTCTGTCGACCTCCATGTGTGTTTCCTCCCCCTGAGAGTCTCATTTGTCTTTGCAGCTTCAATTCCATCCCACAGATAATGGACTGAGTGCCTCTCTTTACATCCCTTCTGGAACAAAGGACAGTTGATCCTCATTATTCATGGATCCCATATTTGTTCATTGACCCTCCCACTAGTATATATTTATACCCCAAAGTCTATGCTCATGGTGCTTTCACGGCTGTTTGTGGACATGTGCAGAACAGAATGGCCAAAAATTTATGTCGCGGATGTGTGTGCTCCCAGCTGAGACCCAGCGGGCCCACGCCCTGCCTCCCTGGTGCAGCTCTCCTACTGTGAACGAGCATTCTTTCTGCACTCTACGTAATGGCGCTTTAGTGCATTTTTGTGCTTTTTGTTGATGATTTCACTGTTTAAAGTGGCCATAAGTGTAGAGCTGAAGTGCTGTCTGGTGTTCCTAAACACGAGAAGGCTGTGATGTGCCCGACAGAAAATCCGTGTTGAGACAGCCTCCTTCAGGCATGCCTCATTGTGCTGTTGACTGCGAATTTGTTGTTAATGAATCACCGGTACGGTACAGCCACAAAAAGGAAGGGGAAATGCACCCAAGTGTATGCGACGCTGCTCCCTTGTTTGGACCAGCAGCTCAAAGTAACTTAACCCTGTATTTCCCTGGGGAGCAGTGGTTCTGTAATCACTAATTCAGTGTTTGTGGAGACTTTAGAGAATATAAGGGCAGGCATACTAAGGATCAACTATGCAAAAAAAAAAATATATATATATATATATATGGAGTTTCTGCTAAGTGCTAGACATCATTTAAAAACCCCTCTGGTGCTTGGTGGCTTCCTGCTTCAGGCAGCCCTGTGCTTTCTCTGGTCCCGTGAGCTCGTTTTGCATCAGTGTCTGCCTGTTTTATTTGAGACTCCATCAAACCCTGCCTTCTGATGCCTTTTCATTGTTATTTGAACTCTCCTGTGTCCCCTAGATGGGCAGTTAAGTCCTCTCGCAGCAGAAAACCTTTGTCTCTCACAGTGTCCTTCCTGCGGAGGGAGGTGATGAGGGTGTGCCAAAGCCAAAGCTGGAGAAATTGCTTGAATGGAACATGCTTGCAGATAGATCCTAGACATAGTAGGAAATAATACGACAGAACCCATCTCAGAAGACAAGCTTCAGAGTGCCTGCCTGGTCAGGGGTGTTGTGAGACTCAGAGATGTTTGTAAAAGCCCAAAGTGAACCTCAAAAGTGCCATGTCAGTGTTAGATGTTCTTTGCCATGGACATCTGTGGGTGGTCTCGTGAAGAAGGGATCATCGGAGGTGGGGGGGTGAGGTGAGGTGGGGGCGGGGAGAGTGGGGGTTGCTGGTCATCTCCAGGCCAGTGGGGCCTTGTGTGGCTTCAAGGGGCTTGCTTGTCACCTTCAGCCAGGACCCCTTCATGTCAAACCCTCCAAGTACTTTGTGCTGCTGAGGGAAGATAGGCTTCAGATGGCCTTGAGTTAAATGCCCTCGAGCCTAACCGGGACTGCTGCTCTTCTTGGCACAGGCCTGTTTGTTTTCCCGTCAAGTGTCACATGACCCTGAGTAGTAAAGGCTGGGGGCTTCCCTGCCCATATACTGTAGGGAATCTCGAGAGCCAGAAGTAGCCGCCTTGGCCGGCTGCAGAGCATATCCGCCTGTGTTCCTGTATTCATTCGGGAGAAGTAAATTTTTCTTGTTGTAGTTGGATTTCTACATAATTAGGTCTGCAGGGTTTTTCTCTGGTTTGTCAGAATCTACCATTCCTAGCATTTCCCTTTGGAACGAGTCACTTTGGTGTGTCCCCTGTGCCTGTGGTATTTCCCTCACCCGTTTCTCTGGGATTCTTTCACATCTTGTCATCTTCTGTCTCACTGTGGATGTTTATGAATAATATTAAGCATCTTCTGGACTTAAATCATCCCCTGAGCACAGAGGCTGGGTCCAGTTTGGTTTTTTATATGTACCACTGTACCTGGTACAATACCCAAGGTGTCATAGATTTGTTATTATTATTATTACCACCTATTGAACTGATGGAATAATTTGATGAAAGTATAAACAGGTCATAGTTCTACACCAGGGTCTCTGGGCAATAAGGAAAAGGATGTGTTGAACTCAACAATCCTCATCTGTCCCAGGCGTCTCTGTGGCAGAGAAGAATTAGCTCAGCTCTTCTCTATTCTGTGGTGAGGGAAGAGGCAGGTTGTGGCGTGGAGGGATGGGTAGGACTCAAGAAAATCCTTCTCGAGTCTAGAACACCCAGTCAGAAGGGTCCATAGAGGTCCTCCTTCTTCTAGCAGGGAGCAAATACTGTAGTGACTTAAGTAGTACGATACACACTGGCTCAGAGAATGTTCTAGTGCCACTCTAGTACACTTGATAACACATGGGCTTCTGAGGGTTCGATTCTTGTCCGTGGCCTTCCTATGTTTAATGGCTTCTCAGGCCAAGACACTTGGGCATGATGCTACCGGATTAATCTCACTGAAACTCCTTGATCCTATCCCTCAGAAACCCTAAGTGGCTTCACACTGACCGAGGGATAAAATCTAAACTCTTTAACTCTTACTCTAAAGTCGTTGAGATCAGATACTCCTCATGGGTCTCCTCAGGACAGATAATGTGGCCTGTGATGGAATGACAAGTGGACTTGATTTTATTTATGGTCGCTTCTGGAGAATCGCGAGATTAGAATCGTCTGTTAGCTCCTTCTCCATCCTAAGGAGGAGCGCAGCCCACCACATTGATGGCGGGAGCGTTACAGTACTTATAATGTAAAGGCATTTGGAAGAATTCTAGGAGCCTTGGGCAGTAAACATACAGTTTGAGTTGGGGGAAGGGCTGGGGGGGAGATAGTCGTTTTCAAGGCTGAAGTTCAGGATTTGTTTTTGTCAGATGCCTGCCACTCCCAGACGGATCCGCCTTATTCTATCTCCCAGATGCCTCATTTCTCTCTTTTCCAAACAGGCCTAATGGATCCCGGTGGCTCCCTTCCCAGCAGCCTGCAACGGAGATGAGCGGGAACTTTCTGAGCAGTGCTGGGCACTGCTCCTGAATGGGGTGTGGTGTGAGCCCCTGGCACGCTTACTGAAGTGTTGTTTGCCTGGCACAGGCAACTTCCGCCTGGCTGTCAGGTTCTCTTCTTTCCAGGAAAATTGAGGAAGGTGTGCTCTCAGACTGAGTTCAAGGGCAAGATGAGTTCAGTTCCAGGAGGGAGAACTCTGAGCCGTCCATTGTCGGGACTTGGAAAGAGGAGTAAACAGCAGCTATCTCTGGCTTTTCTGATGTTTCTCGGCATTTATTTTGTTCCTTGATTATTAGCATGGATTACATCTTGCCTTGTGTTATATTTGAGTTCTGTCTTGTACTAGAACATCAACTCTTAGAGAGGGATCATCTGTGATCCAGTTTTCATTCTCCCACAGGCGTGAGAGGTGTGTCGTGGAAGAAAGTCTTTGATCTGAGACAGCGAGGTTCAGCTCTTAATAAGGGAGCCAGGGAACAAGTAGGAACCGGGAATTACGAAGGATGCATATATTTTGATTTATTAATTAGAAAATAGTATTCCTATGATATCCCATGCTTTAGTTTTTCTATTCTAAATCCTTAAGGCCTAAGGTCCTGAGTCTTGCTGCTTCCCCTTTCTATGGGATGAGGCATGGGCCACCCTGGGTCTCGCAAGCTCCGGGGCTCTCAGCCCTGACTGCGCCCTAGAATCACCAGGGGAGCCCTTAAGCACCCAGTTAACTGTGAATTGGGCAGATGGGATCTGGGCATCCGTGGTCGCCGGACTCCCGGGTGATTCCAGTGTGTGGCCAAGGCTGAGCACGAGCCACTCGAGGGCAGGGAGTCTGTTTGTTCCTTGTGTTTTTTGCCAGGGCCGCCTAGGGCTGCTTGGCACAGGGTGGGTACTCAGCAAACGTCAGTGCCTCCTGTCCTCATCCCCTCACGGATGTCACATAGCCTCAAACAGTGTGATTCTCAGGCCGAGCCCAGAGCCCATCCTTCATCGGAGGATGCTGTCTCGGTATCAGCATCCCTGTCTGTCTGGCAGTCCAAGCCAGAAACGTGCGTCTATCTGGGATCCCCTGGCCTTCCCTCCCTCCCACTCCAGGCCTTCACTGGGCTTGGTGACTTGACATCCTAGGTAGCTCTCATCTCTGCTTGGAGTCCCCGCTCAGCTGCACATCCTAATCCAGCCGACCAGCATCAGGGCCCCGAACCACTTCAGTAGCTCCCCAGCTGGGCTGCCTGAGTGCAGGCCCTCCCTGGCAGCCCAATCTCCACACCGTAGTCGCCTCTACCAACTACAACTGTGATCTCATGGTCTCTTGATGAAAACCCTTCAGTGACCTACTGCTGATCTTAGGAGGGCGCCTTCCTCAGTCCGGTGGACAAGGCCCCGTGGTCTGGGCCCTGCCTTTTCGGACCAGCCCCAGACTCCTTAGGCCCCGGAGCTCTGGGAGCAGATGTGATTGCTGGCTTCTCTTCAGCAGGGGCTGCCCCTTCTGCCTGAGCCCCCGGTAATGGCTCGGAACAGTGCAGTCACATACCACACTCCGCGCGGCGTGTCTGCTTTGCCCTCTTCTCAGCGAACTACAGGTCTGTTAAGAGCCACATCCATCCGTTGCTTTTCTAGGAGAATCTTTTGATGCTTCCTTAATTTTTCAGGTCTGCTCCTAAGATGTATCTTCTGTCCTGCCCTTGGGCCCACAAGGACTTTCAGGAATTGCTCTTTTTTGTTTTGAATCCCATGCCTCAGTGTCCTGCGTCACCTTCGCGTGTCCGTGTTGTTGCACTCGCAGCGATGCTTGGGGGTGGCTGGGTGCCGTGTGTGTCCCTGTGGGTAGATGAGGGTCTGGGGCTGAGGGTCACAATCCCCACGCCCACTGCAGCCTCCTGGCTGCTTTTCCTCCACTGCACACACTGCTCTCACCGTAAAAGCCATTAGAAACTAAACCCCACTGAGAGGTTTATTGAACCCCCACCAAACAACGGGCAGAACATTGGGGAAGATCTCAATTACCTGCTTTTGTGACCTTCTAAGACATTCCTCATGTCTGGGCTTCATGTTCCTGATTTTGTAAAGTGAAGTTTGGATGAGATTATTAAGGATCCCCCAGTACAATTATGATGATAGTAAAAAATAATGGTAATAACGATAGTAGTAGTAATATTAGCTAATGTTTGTTGGACACTTGCCATGTGTCAACGCTAAGTATTTTATGTTGTCTAGGGAAAAAATGCAGTGTTTTTCCTTTATTGTCACTCAACAATTCTGAAGCCGGATTGGGGGAAGGGGTTTCTCCCATACCGACCAATTCTGTAACACCAGCGGCATGTTCTACAATTCAGCTCGATTCTGAGCCATCCACCTGGAGCTAGGGTCCAATTGTGCAAGTTAAGGGCTCGGTTGCACAACACTGCCCCTGCTCCAGATACTTGGTCCAGGCCAGCTTGTCACCTGTGCTTCTGAGCTACTGGCTATCAGTCAGAAGTTCCCATGTCTCCCTACTTGGGTCGCATTCATTCTCTAGACCAGCTCACAGAGCTCAGGAGACCAGTACTAGGTTTCTGCTAGTACAAAGGGTATTAAAAGGTGTGAATGAACAGCCAGAGGAAAAGGTACCTAGAGTGAGGTCTAGAAGGAGCCTGAACACAGGAGCTTCTGTGCCTGTGGGGTTTGCAGTGCCCAGCCTCCTCACACATGGACGTGTTCTTGTTCACCAAACCTGGTGTTTGGAACACTCCAAACACCATAATTGGGGAATTTTTATGGAGGCTTCATCACGTAGGCGTGACCCATCGCTAACTCCACTCTTAGCTCCCCTCCCCTTCTGGGGATCCAGGGTGGGGGGCGGGTAGTGGAGGGAGTTGGCGGGGGGGGGCTTGAAATCTCCAAGCCTCTGATTATGGCTTGCTTTTGCTGGGGACCAGCTCCCATTCAGGAGCCCACCAAGAGTTCCCTCCTTAGAACAGAATTTTCCTGTCATGCAGGAAATCACAAGGGTTTTAAGAGTTCTATCTACATCAGGAATTAGGATCACAGACCAAATACTAGCAGGAGCTGGGTGCTGAGACCCAGCAGAGTGTAACTATATCCTATTCTTTCACATATGTTTGTAGCTCATTTTAAAATTCTTTAATCCCCTCTATAAGCATACAAAGTAAGGATTTCTGTGGCTCCATTTTATAGATGTTGAAACTGAGGCACAGTGAAGTTAAGCAACTTGCTCAAAGCCACAGAGCCAGGAAATGATGGAGCCGGGATTCAAACCCAGGAACGCTGGCTCCAGAGTCCCCACTCTTCACCAGCTAGAGGAGAAGACCGAGACTGGGCTTTGGAGTCCAACAGGTCTATTCTGAGGACTGTGTCCCTTTCAGGTTGTCTCTAGCTAGGCTACTTCTGTACACCTGTTTTCCCATATGTAAAATAAGAGTAATACTTGCATCAGGATGTATCCATTTGCTTGGGCTACCATAACAAAATGCTTTCTCACTGTTCTTGAGGCTGCAAAGTCAACATCAAGATGTCAGCAGGGTTGGTTTCTCCTGAAGCCTCTCCCTGGGCTTCAGACCACCACTTGCTACATTATCATGTGATCTTTTCTCTGCTCATGCACACCTGTGTCCTAACCTCCTGTTTTTATAAGGACACAAATCATACTGGGTTGGGACTTAATCACCATTTAAAGACCCTGTCTCCAAATGCAGTCACATTCTGAGGTACTGTGGGGTTAGGACATGAACATATGAGTGGGGAGGAGGGAGACAGACTTCAGCCCATCACAAGAGAGTTCTGTGTGTTCTCAAGGACGTCATGTTGTGTAAAGTGCCTGACCTTGTGCAGGTACTCCCATTAATTCGGGGCCCTTCCCCTCCCTGACACTTTTGAGTTCATATGCACCCCTTTATTCCTGGGTGATGGTGAGATGTGATGCTGTTGGCAGCAGGCGAGGAAGCACTGGGTGGAATCTGTCTGTTCGGCAGCTATTTCTAGACTGGAAAAAAAAATCTCCCTCATTTTAGATAGTTTGTGGCATGGTTTATAGTCCTTGAGTGAACACTGGAGGCCTTGAAGTCTTAGAAAAATATTATGACAAATCACAGTCCTTCAAACTTGCATGACATATTTTTATATGAGCCTGTTAGCTTGCCTTTCACATGTAAGGACGACCACGGGAGTCCTGTTGATGTCCCCCAAAGCTTCCCATGCTTCCTTCTGGCCTCCTGTTCCTTCCCGGGAGCCCACCTTTCCAAAGTCACAGAAGGTGAGAGGTGAGCTGCCCGAGAGGAGCCGGGAGTGTGGAAACATTACTTAATTCCCGTTGAGTTCCTGACAGTGCGGTGACGTGGACATGAGAAGAAATATACTAGCCTTTTGGAGAGACGTGAAGTCCTGGAAAGAAGAACCGAGGAGCCGCAGCACGATACAGTGGTCAGAGCTGCTGCCACCAGTGGAGTGGCTGTTAGGTGCCAGGCGAGAAGCAAAGCTCCTCGGGTGCACGATCTCTAACCTTTGTACCACCCGGAGAGAAGGCTTCAAGAGCCCACTTCTTAGGACGAGGAGCTGAGACTCTGAGGTGCTAAACAAGTCTCTTGTAACCTGCAGAGCCAGCGGCCAAAGCCAGGACTGCTTATGTGCGGACCTCTGCGGAGGAGGAAAGCCGCCGGGGCTGCCTTGGCACGCTCTGGCGGCGTCATGGAGGTGGGAATGAGTGGGGGAGGACAGGAGGGCCCTGGTGCCCAGATCCGAAGTGACCTTGCCCCTTCAGATGTCTGGGGGGATGGAGGAAGACACAGCTCAGCCTTGGCCGGCGGGCAGAAGGAGCTCTGAAGAGACGAAAATTGTTTCTTAAGGGCTGGTGCCAAGCTTGACACCTGGAAATGGGCGTGAACCTGGAAAGCAGATGTTTCTTACGTGGGAGCCGAATCAGCCAAAACCCGAGGTTGGAATTTGTCATCTGCTTTTCTGTGTGGAGTCCGTACCCCAAAAGGACTCGATTCCAGAAGTGTTGGTTTGAGTGGGCCCCGGGAGTTCGGTGTTCTATTAAAGAAGGTTGGAGGGAAATGGGAGAAAAATGTAATCTTAATGTCAAACCACCATTCCTTTATACATTTTTTCTGGGTGTAAAGTTAATGGTCAACAAAAACCAGAAAATTATAAAGGAAAAAAAATGTCTCTGATTTACCACTTGCAGATAACCACCAAAATATTAAAGACGACCTTCCCAGTATCTTTTCTGTGCAATTTCAAGATAAAAAGGGGATCGTACCTGGCATCATTAGTAACTTTTAATCACTTACTGCTACGTCATGCATATTTTCCAGTATCTTTAAATGTCTTTCTCCCCCTTTGGGTGATGAACTATAATTAGTCCTTCCCATTGGGGCATCAGGAGGGTTGAGAATATACCTGGTAGGAAATCCCATTAGGAACCTCCCAACAGCAGAATGGGGTGTCTAGTCTGGGAAATCTATGCTATTTATGTACAGCTCGCTCTGTTAATAATAATTACCTCTAGTAATAATTACCTCTAATATCGATATTTGGCATCTCTGATATCAGCTAACAGTGGTCAGAACAGTGTCAGTATCTGGCACTTCTAGCTACCTTGCATTCTTTTGTCCCCCTAATAGAAGCCGTCCACATGTGTCAAAGACCTTTTGTTCTGGAAATGAATATTAGAGGAAGATGATTCATCTTGGGAAGGGTGGGTGTAGCCCAACGTTCTTTATATTCATCCATGTTCGTACGTGGCACCCATGTCCGAGCACAAAGGCAGGTGCCCCAGAGCACCACACTGGGAGGGTCACCGTGCCTGTAGCAGTGAGATGTTGTGAAGGAAATTGACAGTCAGAGATACACTGCAAAGTGGGCTTTTTCCCCCCTTGGGGTCTGCACCAGCAGTGTGGCCATTCAGGGGCCGTGCTCTGCCACCTGGGGTGTCACAGTAACTTGAGTTTATACCCCAGTCTCAATTAATTCTGGTTCTCAGGACATTCTTGTTGCTTACAGAAAAAATCATATGAATGACCTTGCCATAGGAGCAGGAATTGTGCCTGCTTTCAGCCCTTCCGTTGGCCTAAACACACACACACACACACACACACACTCACTCTCTCTCTCTCTCTCTCTCTCTCCATCACCAGTGTGTTAGTGGCTGAGCATCGAGAAGAGGAGAAGGGACTATGTACAGACTGATGGAGCAAACTTCTATGAATGTATCTTCAAAAAAAAAAAAAAAAGGAAAAGAAAAAGGCTAATGTCCTGTAGCAAACGAAAATTACTTGCAAATTCACAGATCAATGTTGTTGTTATTTAACTTTGCTGTTGCCCCAGATTATTATTTGTCAGTTTCAGGAGCAGGATACGAGCTGCCGCCTGAAAAAAAGTGTTGGTTGAGTGGGAAGTCCAGTTTGTGACACACGAAGTCAGGCTCCATTCGTGTCTTTTCACTAGTCAGGAATTCACAGAGGACCCTGGAGGAGCCATGTTGCATAAAAAATCCCCTTAAAGCATCCCCTCTCTGAAACATGGAACATAAAAAGTGGTGGGGACATACTATCGGAGAAATTGGTTGTAATCTCACTCTGTTATGACATTCCTGTGTGGAATTTGGGTAAGTCTCCCCACACTTTTTGGACCTTGATTTCCTCATCTGTGAAAAAGGAAGTTTACACAGATTTGTGGTTTTTAACTTGTGTTTGAAACGTGCTTTGCGGGGCTCCTGGGTGGCTCAGTGGGTTGAAGCCTCTGCCTTCGGCTCGGCTCACGATCCCAGGGTCCTGGGATCGAGCCCCGCATCGGGCTCTCTGCTCGCTGGGGAGCCTGCTTCCTCCTCTCTCTCTGCCTGCTTGTGATCTCTCTCTGTCATATAAATAAATAAAATCTTTTAAAAAAAAAAGAAACGTGCTTTGCTGTTCCATAGACATTTGATTTGAACTTATTTTAAAGTATATTTTTAATTTCTTTTAAGAATTATAACCAAAAAAAAAAAAACCCCACGCTCAAATGGGTTGTTTCTCAAATTTTAACATATTGAAACTCTCAATGTGTTAATCTTATTTTTAGCTCCTCTCAAAGTTTATTCTGACATCTTTAACTTAAAAATAACTTGAGATTGTCAATGTGAACTATTAAAAAAAAAAAAAAAGCTGTTACACATTTGCCCTAACTTATCTCTGTGACTCTGAATTTTCTCAATAATATACAATTAAAATTTAGAAATAAACTGGATAAGGGCGCCTGGGTGGCTCAGTCAGTTAAGCGTCTGCCTTCAGCTCAGGTCATGATCCCAGGGCCCTGGGATGGAGCCCCGCATCGGGCTCCCTGCTCAGCAGGAAGCCTGCTTCTCCCTCTCCCACTCCTCCTGCTTGTGTCTCTCTGGCTGTGTCTCTCTGTGTCAAATAAATAAATAAAATGTCAAAGAAAAAAGGAAATAAACTGGATAGTAGTACAGAATAATCAAGTTCAGTGTTCTCATTGATTGTCTTTATAATTAAAGGGTTAGAATTTTACTAAAAATGGAGTAAATTAAATAGCATAGTCCAGTGTCTGTCTTCTTAAGTGTTTAGTAATAACTAGCGGTTCTCTATTGTATTTGTTTTCCTGGAAGATTTGTTTTTTAACATATTCTGCAACACTACCTCTGAGACCCCTTCAGACTTGATATTCCATATGAATAACACTTCCTACATGTAAAGCAAAATATATTTGTGACCCTCCAGACTTAATAGTATATACTATTATATTATACCATTAATGACCGTTAATGACTTTAGTAAAAGGCAGAGAATTAAAATAATAAAATAAGTAAATGGTAACCATTATAGAAGAAATGTAGGCTCTATCCTGATTAATGAATTTGCTAATTACTTTTCCCGTTCGGCTGCTGTCTTGCTGTTAGCTGAAGCACATTATTGTGTATCTGGGAAGAAGGCTGGAAAGACTAGCTTACACACCAGAATTCCACCCCAGGGGATTAAGAATGACTTCAGACTGCTTTAGAAAAACTTTGCTGATATATGCATTTCACCTTCCTTCCTTTATTTTATAAAAACTACCCAACACATTAGTGAAAAAGCTTTAAGAAACTGTGTAAACTCAAGTAGTTGTGATTATAAGAAGTTGTTTTCAGGAGCAGCTTCACCCTGCGATGAAAATACAGTGAAGCGTTGTGTAGAATTCCCGTTTAAGGCTGGTATCCCTGGACAGAACAAATGCCCCTCATTTGACTACCTTTTATTCTTTTTCAGGAGTCACATGATGCTGGGTGTGTGCTCTAACACGGCATAGAATGTAATAGGTTCAACACACAGTGCTCAAAACTCTGGTGGCCTCTCTGGACCAATACTCTGCCAAGGGTGGTTGGTAATCAGTCTACCCTTTGCCTTTGGATTCCTTTTTCGGTGCTGAATAATATTCCATTGTGTGGATGTACTGCAGTTTGTTCATTGGTTTATTTACTGAAGGCATTCTTGGTTCCTTCCAAATTTTGGCAGCTGCTGTAAACATCCATGCACAGGTTTTTGTGTGGCTGTTAAGTTTCCACTCCTTTGGGTAAATACCAGGAAACAAGACTGCCGGATCATAGGATAGGAATATGTTCAGTTTTGTAAGAAATTACCGAACCATCTTCCCAAGCAACTATGCCATGATGCGTCGCCATCAGCCATGTTATGGGCGGTCCTGTTGCTCCACATCCTTGCCAGCATTTGATGTCAGTATTCCAGATTTTGGCCATTCTAATAAATGTATAATGATTGTTTTAATTTATGTTTCCCTAATGACCTACGATGTAGAACATCTTTTCATCCACTTTGCCATCTATATCTCTTCTTTGGTGAGGTGTCTGTTAAAGTCTTTGGCCCATTTTTTTTTTTTTAATTAAAAAAAAATTTTTTTTTAAAGATTTTATTTATTTCCTTGACACACAGAGAGAGATCACAAGCAGGCAGAGAGGCAGGCAGAGAGAGGGAGAAGCAGACTCCCCGCTGAGCAGAGAGCCCGACATGGGGCTCGATCCCAGGACCCTGGAGTCATGACCCGAGCCGAAGGCAGAGGCTTTAACCCACTGAGCCACCCAGGCGCCCCCTTTGGCCCATTCTTAAATCAGGTCATTTATCAATATCTCTTCTGCAAATACTTTCTCCCAGTCTGTTGGTTATCTTATTCTCATGAGGCTTCAGGACTTTAAACGGGTTCTAATGTGCACCTGAGTTTGAGAATCAGTGGGTTAAAATGTCAAGAGCATGTAAAGAAGGGGAGGTTGGCGAAGGGGTGGGTGGCGAGGGAGAAGCCCAGTCACTGGCAGGGGGCACAGACTCGCCAAAGCTGGTTCCCAAGCTGCTGTCACAGAGGTACCTTCTTTCTTTCCCAGCAGCAAGACTTGAGACTGGGTTCTTCCCAGCATCTCTGAAGCATTCTTTGCCCTGGGAACCATGGGGCTGCAAATAAGTAGATGAGTCCTTGGTCTTTCTACTTTCAGTCAATGCAAGCCATGGTTTTTTGTTTGTTTGTTTATTTTATTTTTAAAGATTTTGTTTATTTATTAGACCGAGATCACAAGTAGGCAGAGAGGCAGGCAGAGAGAGAGGAGGAAGGGAAGCAGCCTTCCTGCTGAGCAGAGAGTCCGATGTGGGGCTCGATCCCAGAACCCTGGGAGCCGAAAGCAGAGGCTTTAACCCACTGAGCCACCTAGGTGCCCCTTGTTTGTTTGTTTTTTTAAGAAAGTTCAAAAGACGGGACGCCTGGGTGGCTCAGTTGGTTAAGCGGCTGCCTTTGGCTCAGGTCATGATCCCAGCGTCCTGGGATCGTGTCCCGCATCAGGCTCCTTGCTCAGCAGGGAGCCTGCTTCTCTCTCTGCTTCTGCCTACCACTCTGTCTGCCTGTGCTCGCTCTCTCTGACAAATAAATAAATAAAATCTTTAAAAAAAAAAAAAGAAAGTTCAAAAAAGGCTTATCATGAAAAGCTGTCATCTTCTATCTCATTCCTGACGCCAAACTTTCAAACATTTCTCTTTTTAGTTATCAGTGTTGGTTAGTTACATATCTCTAAATAAAATACTAAACCACTTTTTTATAAAAGAAAAACCACTTTTTGGGTGGTTTATTGTTGTCTTTGTGGCTCATTTTGCACGCCTGGTGGCTCAGTGGGTTGGGCCTCTGCCTTCTGCCCAGGTCATGGCCTCAGGGTTCTGGGATTGAGACCTGCATTTCTGTCGGCTCAGCAGGGAGCCTTCTTCCTCCTCTCTCTCTCTGCTTGCCTCTCTGCCTACTTGTGATCTCTCTCTCTCTCTGTAAAATAAATAAATAAAATTATTTATTAAAAAAAAGAAAAAGAAAGAAAGGAGTAATAAAGTAGAGCAGGCAAGGTAGGGCAGGCAGATCTGCTTGCCTGCCCATTAAACAATCTGATACTATGTTAAACATTTATTTTGTTGATGAACCCTTAATACCTTCCTCATTAGAAAGAAGCATTGTGGACAGCATCTGTATTTGATTTTGATAGTAACCATCGTTTTTAAAGAGCTCATATTTATTATCCTTTATCTTCAGTGCTGCTATTCATTACCTGTCCTTTCTCTTGGCATTGTTTTCAGCAGATCTCTCAACATAGAATAAGAATATTCTCTCTCTTCTCTCCCTTCTCCCCTTGCACCTGTCCAACAGCCTTTCTTCTCAATCTTTTATGTGTCCACGTTGAGGACATCTGTCATGTTTGTGGCATGTTTCCTTATAGATTGATTTTAAAACTTGGAAACTAGTAAATAGCATTTACATTATGAATTTGTAAAAACAAACCAAACCAAACCAAACCAAAAACGTGACCTCACTAACTAATCCCATCCCTTATTCTCCATTGCACCTCCACAGTGTCCCCTTAGAACTGGGGGCTTAGATTTGGGGGCTGAAGCACATAGGGTTAAAGAAGAGTATGGGAAGGGGAAGGAGGCAGGATCTGCCTGCTTTTCTACATGCAGACACGCTCCCATTTCATATGCAAACTTCTGGTCAATTAAGTTTGGGTCCCTTCCACCTGGCTTGTTGACCACAACCTGGGGCCTCTCCTCCTTACTTGCCCCTCCCTGCTCCTGTCCGTGCCCCTCCCCCACCCCAACTGTGAGTTCTGGGCTGAGACTTCCAAATTCCCAACCTTTCCGCAATGTCTTTCAGTTGCTCCCTTGCTATTCCCTTCATTGTTATGGGTTTATGTTGATTCGAAGACCCCTTTACTGTCATTTTAATGCCCTCTGAGTGGGAGGGGAGGTGTATGCCTGCTTGGTCCACATCTCAGTTGCCTCCCTCTCTTTCTGCAGCTGCCTCCCAGGAGGACGTGAGTGCCAGAAGCTTTGGGATTTCTGCACTGGACAGGAGACCTCGCTCAGATAACTTTGCACTGGGGTGGAGGGAAGACCAGAATAGGATAGTGTAAAACCACGTGCACATTTGGTTGCCTTGGTAACCCTCTCACTGTAAATCCCACCTGGGGAGGTTGAGGGAGAAGAGGAGAGCCCGCTGTCAGCTGGTGTGGTGGGGGATTGACGAGGTGGGAGAAGGGAAGGTAATCATCAGCTTGGAACCGCTCAGCAGCTAGGATCAGTCAGCTAGATGGCTCGGAATAAAGTCACGCTTGTCATTGGTATCCAGAGGGCCCCAAACTTGTTCAGTCATGCAAGCAAAAGACTCGGGAGTTGTTTGGGCAGGGAGAACAGACTGCAGCGGCTTGGGGGGCGGGGGCCTCTCCCCCAGTGCTCAGAAGGGCCCCTTGACCATCTCTTCTCCTTTTTCTCGGCCGCCTAGGAAATGACCTCCATGATGTCGTTTTTGAGGTGCCAGGAACTCTTCCCCTAAATAGGGTGATTCCTAACCTTCCCCAACCAGGGCCCAAGTTCGTATTTCATGGTCAGAGACAAGGCTTAAAACACAGATCTCCTGGGAGAGGGAACCTGGCTGGCCCCAGGCCCTTATCTAGGCACTAATGGGGAAGAGTATGAGTGTCTGAAAGTCGAGGGGACACTGCAGAGAAAGAAAAGGAGCAAATAGTCACAATTGCTGTCTCTGGTCCCGAAAGGAAGCAGAAGGAGGACCAAGGCAATCCCTTGTCAAGGGGCACAGGGCAAGCTAATGGCAACTGACTGGTGTCACTTGGCTTGCCAGCCCTGTAGTCTGATTGCCGGGACAGCGCCAGCAGGGGTGGTGGGCGTTCCCTCGGGCAGCACTGCCCAGTGGCCAGAGGTGTGGCGACTGGGGGCACGCTGCTGGGATGTGAAGCCCAGCTCTGCCACTTCCGGCTGGGTACGCTGGGCCGGAGTCTGTTCTTGGCTTGTAAGATGCGCCACACTCCTGTGTTCCTAAGAGTGTCACTGTGAAGTTAAATGACATAGGGCACATTGTCACCTGTTGTTACTGTGTAGCGCTGTCACTAGTTACCGTGGTTGTTAGGGATGCTGTTACTCAGGGAAGGGCTGACATCTGTGATGATTTCAGCAGTCCCTCCTGGGCTGTTTTTTACCTTCCATACTACCTTCAGGGCTGTTGGTTTTAATTCTCTCAAACTCCCTGTGAGATAAATATGGGAGGCAGAATATTCTGGTTAACAGGAGGAGACTGAGGCTCAAGGTCACATCATCTGTAAGTGGCAGAGGTCAGACACAAACCCAGAGTTCTTTTCGTAAGCCAGAGTTTCTCTGCTCCACAGTGCCTTACTGGCTCCTTCTCCCAGAGAGCTCCTTCCTCCGACCAAGGGCAAGGCAATCCCGGAAGCCTCCCTCAGTGGGAGGCCCTGCCTCATCCCGGGAGTTTCCAGCAAATCTCATGAGGCTCTTCATAACAAATTGATGAGGGCTGCAAGGATCGTTTACCCTTGGCTGTTTGCTGATGGCCAGAGTGCCTCGCTCTGCTCTGCACCTGTGTCCTCTGCCCCAGGGAGCACACCTGGGGCTGGCTGGCCGGAGGGAGGGGTCCCCCTGGGAGCTTGGACCAGAGCAGGGTGGGCCGCCTCAACCAGGCCTGGGCCTCGCACAGCTTGGAGCAGTGGAGCAGAGACAAGGTGGAACCGGAGGCCTTGGGTTTGTGCGTGGGATGTTAGAGCACCTGCAGGGGACCTCCCTCCTGGGCGTGCAGCTGCTTCAGACCAGAAGCTGCTTCCTCATCAGCCTCCTCTTCCACCCCGGCCTCATCTCTCCCCATGCCTCCTGTGGGCCAGCAGATCCCTCCTCCCCAACCCCAACCGTCTCTTTCCTTCCAACATCACACCTCTGAAGGCTCTTCACGGCTCTGACGCCACCCAAGTTCTCAGCATCTCCCCACTCCACCTCCTGGGGAGCTGCAGGTCTCAACGCAAACATTACTTCCCCAAAGTAATTGTCTTCTCATCCCCCTGGCTCCTGGTGTCCTGCACTTTCCTGTCACACATTTCTCACCATTGCCGATCCCGCACAGGTGTGATTTGTGCCATTATTTGTGCCCCCTCTGCCCCTCTGCCCCTGGACTGTGAGTTGCAGGGGGCCCCCTCTGGCCCCCCCACCTGGTACATAGTGAGGCTCAATAAATATTACATGAAAGTATTAAATATTAAATAACACTGCATGCAGATGCTTTCGACAGTGGGAAGTTGCTTTGCAAATGAGTTTTCATCTTGATTTTATTGCTATCCATGGGGCGACCAAACAGTAGAAGAGCTGTCCACGGCAGCTGAGGCTTCCAGAAGAATCCGGCAAAACAGTTTATAAGGAGATGTCTCAGCTGCACTGTCTTTTCATTGTGGCTGTTCTTAAGGAAGGGAACTAGTAGGCAAGTGAGCCTGAGAAGGTAGCCTGTAGCCAGTTTCAGTAAACAACCTGTATTTAGCATCCCGAGTTTGTCAGTAATGATCTGAAAGCTGGGAAAAGAAGCAAAAGACAGGAACGCCGGAGGGAACGGTGTGCAGTCCCTCTCAGGGTGTGAGTTTGCTGCAGCTAGGCTGTTCCCACTGATGATGCCCTGTCTTGGGTGAGGCCCAGGGGAATGTGCACTCACCAGGATTCTACTGCAAAATCCCTTCTCTGATCCCACTTTCTCTCAGCTGTGCTGGACTCTCTCCAACACTCCTAGGAGATCTACTTGCTGTCTCTGCACCTCTGCTCAGCTGGCCCCGACCTCGCCATCTCTGCACCCTTGCCACAGTCCTGGGTGCTGCCCCACCATAGTCTGGCAGCCCAGCCTGGTGTACAGAGCTTGCATCATTCCGCGTAAACACCTGCTCGGGTCCTGGGGAGCTGGCCCTGTTTCCACCAGCCCGTCACACTCTCCAGGGACATGTGCCTTTATGGACCATTTCTGCCAAGCGCCTCTTACATTCTCCACTGTCAAGTCCCTAGCCCCGCTCCCACCCATCGTCTCCTTGCTGGTTCATCAGCTGTTTCCTTAGCACCTACTGTAGGCCAGGACCCGTACAGGGCAGGGAGTATCTGGGGGACCCAGGCTTGGGGCTCTTGCACCCAGGATTCCCAGTCCAATGGGAAGGAAGACTCCCAGAGAGTAGAACCCCACAAGACAGCTGCTGGAGGCAGATGCTTTGTGCTCTGTGAGCTCAGAGAAGGAGAAGTTCACTCCGAGGGGGCGGGGTGACATTTGGGCACATGTAGGGTTGTTCCAGGAACACAATGACGATGATAGCGTGTCATCAGCAGATGGGCTGCGTGTGCCTGGGATGGGGTGACTCAGGGATGATCGCCCCAGGCTGCAGTGTGGGGTGCGGTTTATGGCAGTTGGACAGAAGTGGGAAGACAGATGGGGGTCTGATGTGAGGCTGCGCTAGGTGCTTGGGTTTAGTCTCTGGGCATTGTAGAGCTGTTAAAAGTATTTGGAACCAGGAGACTAAAGTGATCAGATGTATTTTAGAAATATTGGAAGCAGAAGAGGATGGATGGGGGTAGGGCATGGGAAGCGGCAGGGAGAGCAGCTGTGAGCTGCCGGGACGTCATTCCTTGTTCCCTCAAAGTGGACTCTGTGAGGGCTGCCACAGGGCCCTCCACCCCAGAGAAGCACTTCCCTTCTCACCTTCCCCCGGTCATGGTCCTTACCGCGCTTCCCCCGGAGGTGGCCTCCTTGCAAAGTCTTGGAAGTGGCTGGAAAGACAAAGAGCACATCCAGGCTGAGAGAGCATCCTGAACACAGCCACAGGGGGTGAAGGGTCACTGAGATTTTCCCAGTCCCAGCCACCTTCTCCCGCAGCCCAGGAGAGATGAGAACAGATCTGTGGTCCTTGGAGCCCGGGTGAGCCTTGCGTCGAAGCTGGTGCTCAGTCCCTTTCTGGGGTTGGGTCGGAGATGAGTCAAAGAGCTCACTATCAAAGTTAGTGTTTTTTCTGCTTTTTGGTTGGTTTCAAAGAAATAGACTTGCCTTATAAAACTAAACAGACGGCTGGGTGTGGGGAGCTAGGCGAGACCCCCCACCTCCATTCCGGATGCCCAGAACTGGCTCAATTCTGTTGAAACCCACGTTGTCTTTCTCTTCAGGACTTCTGAGGCCAGGCCTCTCTTGAGTTATCATCCCAAGACCACTGTCTGCCTACACTTGTGATTCTAATTTGCAATTTAGGAGGTTGAAACAGATTCAGAACTAAAACCAATTTACATCGCTGCTTGGAAAAAGAAAATAATTCTGTTTTTGGTAAAATAAAGCTTTGCTTTAAAATCAACCTTCTTCCCATCCAGAAGTTTCTCCCTGGAAGGTAGGGGTTCTGTCCCCTCCCACCGCCAAGGTCAGCAGTCGCCTCACTGCGCTTACTCCAAGCGAGAAGGACCAGTGCTGAAGAGGGCCGCTTCTCCAGCCCACCTTGCCCGGATTTGGCCACCTCTTCTTACTACCCAGGCTTTACCTCCCCCGTCATGTTCTGGAGGGCAGCTCTGCCTATGATTTAGCTGAAGTCAACTGCCTTCCCTCTCCGTTGAGTCCCAATTTTCCCTGGCCCCTTGACATTGGGGTGAAGGTGATACCTATCAACTGGCCTTCCTCCTAGCAGGTGGCATGGAGTCTGGGTCTACATACGAGCCTGCTGGTGGCTGAGACCTTCTCCAGGCTAAGAGACCCATTGTTCCCAGCACATGAGAGCTCTGGGTCACAACAAGAAGACAGAGCCTGGTTTGTGCTGTTTCTCTTTAAAACCCAATAAATCCTAAAGTTCGTTTATCTGCAGTGTGCAGGGGAAGGGGGCAGCAAAGGAATGTGTGAGTGCGTCACCATCCAGCTCATTGCTGACCTCACACTCCCGCTGTGTTGGCCGCAGTACGGGCCCTGGTTGGGTTTCCAGGCGACTGCACCGTGCAGGTAAAATCCAGTTCGCGGCCCAGGACTCTGTGTACCTGGGAGAGCTGTGGAGTTCTTGGCCACTGACCAGCATGACATTTGTCCAGCTAATGCATGGTGTTCTGTTGGTCATGCTGCCGCTGTTGTCAAGGTTCCTGCATTTTCCACGCTGAGGACTTCACTGATGTGTGTGTCTAAGGCCCCCAGGTGGTGAGGTTGGTCTGTGTGTACCAAGGGCTCACAGCAGCCGAGCAATGAAGGAAGGCAGGTGGCTGCCTCTGAGAGTGGCCATGGGGTCCCTCTTTCTTTCCTTTACTCGACCTCTTTCTCTCTCATTCCTCCTCCCTGACGTCCTTCTCTTTTTCTCTCCCTAGTTCCTCTTCAAACCTGTTCCCCCCACCTCAGGCCCACACCTTGCCTTGAAACATCAGGGCTCCGAGTGCTCGGTTTCTCATGGGTGTACATGAGCATAAGGCCGTCCCCATCCCCGTGATTGTTCACTGCCTTGGTTATATCGGAAGGGACAGAGGCGTCTCTGGCTCCTGGCCTTGGGCGCTCTGCTGTCCTCAGACTAAAATGAAACTGGAATTGTCCTCATGATCACACACGGGCTCGCGGCTCCAGAGGCCAGGCACCGTGCTAGGCACCAGACCAGCACGTCCGCAGGGGGGACACGGACCAACTCAACAGTCCCCTCCTCCTCCTACCCTGCAGGGTGGCCTGGCTCCCAGCTCTGCTTTCAGGGAGGGGGGAGGATTGCAGTTTGGAGAGCTGACAGCGGCTGCCACATGGTGCATATGTGACTTTTGTTTCCCTGATACTCAGTAATTACACTTAATCGAAGGAGGACGAGCTGCTCCTTCCCAGCTTGCAGCCATTCTCCGTTGCGCATAGCTCTTTGTCAGCTGGGTTGGGGCCCCCTTCCTCATTCTTGGGAAGAAGGATCTTGGCTGGAAGGTCCTTCACAAGGTCATTCTGAGGCCCAAGACATGCCCGGAAGGACCTCTTCCCAAAATGTGCTGCTGGAGCACTCTGCAGGCCTCCCTGACTAACCGCCAAAGAGTCTTTTCCCATTCTCGGGCCTCAGTTTTCTCATGTGGCAGGGGAGGGAGTCTTGGTTCCTGCTGTAGTCAGTGTGGGCTGAGTGGACGCGGAGCCTCACCTTGAGGTGAGGACAGCCACCTTTACCCAGATCACATGAAGCGCAGCTAAGAATGCACATGCCAGCTGGTGGGAAGCCCGGTGTCACCATCAGGGATCCCGTTCTTTGCCTTGTTTAGGGGCCCTGGGAGGGGGAGGGGTGCGTTCCTGGGTCCACCGCCCACCTCCCAGCTTCTTCCTCCTCTGCTGCCTCTGTTGCTTTCTTTTCCAGTCTTCCTCCTCTCTCCACCAGGCAGGAGGAGCCCGCTGTCCCCTTCTCCAGGAAGCTCATATTCTGAAGGCTGATCACTGCCGTCCTCCCCTTTCCTTGTCCAGTGGGGTTGGGTGGCCTTCCGTGGGATCCTGACCATTAAGACCCGAGAGGCTTATCTGTGTGTGGAATCTCGTATAGGCTTGCAGGGGATTCCCTCTTCTCAGAGAACAGCGACTCTCACTGGGGCCCCTCCTAAAGCAGGCAGCCAACAGCACGTGCTGCTTCTCCAGGAGGGCCTGTTCCTGCGATGGGATCTCTGTGGCAGGTGGTTAGAGGGTCTAATCACCTTCGAGGGAAGGAGGACTTCACCAGGAGAGCAGAAGAGCGGGCACTGGACATTTGGCAGCAGAGGTCAGGAAGTTCGAATAGAGCGGATGCTGTTGCCATCATGGACTTGGTGAGGCATTTTGTGAGTGTCTCAGTCAGTTCGGGCTCTTCTACCACAGACTGGGTGGCTTATAAATAACAAATTTATTTCTCATGGTTATGGAGGCTGGAAGTCCAGGATCAGCCTGCCAGCATTGTTGGGTTCTGATAAGGACTGCTGACATCTCACCGTGTCCTCCCATGGTGGAAGGGACAAGAGAGCTCTCTGGGGTTCCTTTCATAAGGGCCGTAATACCATTCATGAGGGCTCTATCCTTATGATATAATCACCTCCTGAAGACCCCGCCTCATAATACCATCACGCCGGGGATTAGATCTCCACATCTGGATTGGGAGGGGTGGAGGGGTGGCGGGAGGATATATTCAGTCCACGGCTGTGATTCATTGTAGAACCATTGTAGACACCCCATTCAGGGCTGGATGTCGCAGTGTGTGCTTGGGTCATAAGAGAAGATAGGAATAATTTAGCCTCAAGTTCCCTGCCACCTGCCTCTGCCAAAAACCAAAACACCAAGACTTAAAACACATGTGCAGTAGCTGGTGGGCCAGGGTCTCTCCCCACATGGAGGCCGCTCCCTGTTGGAAGAATGTGAAGGGACAGCCCGAGGAATGAGAAAGGGTGAGGTCTCAAAGCCCCTGGAACCCAGCTAGTGTCCCTACAGAAGTTAGGGAGTTACGACTTCCCTCCAGTGTATGGTTTCTACTTCTGAAAGTGTGTTTGGCTCACTGGCCTCTGTTCTTATCCCCATGAGGAAGTGGGGCAGTGGGGTGGTTCCCACTTCACAGACTTTACACTCCTCCTGGGTTGCTTGCAGGCAGCCGCAGGACTAGAACTCGGGTCCTATGACTTTCGTCCTTGGCTGTGACCGCCCTGTGTGGTCCGGGGATTGTTGTGGTCCCCTGAGCTGTCAAAATACGTCTTCTGCCACTTGTGAACAGGGAGATGCAGTCGCCAGGAGAGGGAACTTTTTTCTGCTTTACGAATGATTTCTGTCCCCATGAGCACAAGTCCTGGAAATGATTAGCCTCCATGGGACTAACAGGAGGTAGCGTGTGCACATGTTCGCTGGGTTGCGGGCCAGGGGATTGGGTAAGAAGTTAAGAACTCTGTCAGGTTTAAAGGGACTGAATGCAGGATTCGAATCAGACAAGACGTGAAATCCTCCCGTCTGGTTGGCGTCTCTCAGGGGGAGGGAGGCGTGAGTATTACAAATCTGCATTTATAGATGATGTGGATGTCGGGGTGCCTCTGTGCTGCCCAGATGTTATGATTAGTCACTGAGTCGGTTAGGAGTGAGGTACTGGGGCTGTGATGATGCACGGAGGATGGAGTCCCTGCCCTCACCGAGCTTCCAGGCAGACACAAAAGATAAGCAATTAAAACAGAAACAAGGGGAGAAGAGTGACGTGAGGACAGAACCAGGGGACGCAGCCTGACAGATAAGCTGGTCTGGGGAGGGAAAGGAGCATCAGGGAAGGTTTTCTGGATGAAGGGACATTTAGACTTAGACCCACAGGATGAGTCGGAATTAGCCAGGGGAAGAGAGGGACCGAAGCCGGGCGTTGGCTGCGTGAGGCCAGAGAGAGCCACGTGGGCTGTGGATGCCCACAGCCAGCTCCAGGCAGTCGGCAGAGGCTCTCAAGGGTGCTGGTGTCCCTGGCTCATCAGGAAAGAGAAGGTGATCACCGATTGCCAACAGCTGCCATAGGCGCAAGATGGGTTGATAGGAATACGTCTGATGCCTGGTTGCCATTTCTGGTCTAAAAGCAACACAACTTAATGCTGAATCCCGTAGCTACAAACCAGGGATCTTCTGCACGCTGCCATGGGCCCACCCTGCGGGCAGGGAGTAAGTAGTCCCACGTACGGGTCCAGAAGTTTGGTAGGAAAGGTGAGGTCTGAACAAGGAGTTTCTCAAGGACCAGCAGCTGTGTGCTTTCCCTCGATGGCTTATTAAATCTTGCCTCACAGAGTAATCTCCAAAGTCAGGGAAGGCACAGTTAGCCTGTGGGCTCCGTGCAGTGGGTGCTGAAGCAAATGCGGAAGAAATTAAAGATGCAGACACCAATTTTGAGAAGCTTACCCCTGGCTGGGATGTCTGCCCTTTAGAACAAAGCAGGCCCCAAATGGGGGCCTCACCTTATTTAGCTGCTGAAGTCATAAGTGCCCTGATTTAGATTTTGAAAGAAGTCTTCAGCTATCCCAGATTTCTTTCCTTAAAAAAAAAAAAGAACTAAGAAGTTTCCCCTTGAATCGACAAAGGTCAAGTGAAGGAGTTGTCTAAAACCAGAAGGATTCATTGGTGGCACAGACACGTGTGATCCACCCTAAAGTCAGACTCGCAGCCTCCACAACCAGGGCTGCCCCCCTGGGGACCAGCACCCACACTTCACGTGTGGGGATCCACTCTGTCCCCCTCCCCAGCTTTGCACTGATGTGGGCATGGCACTCCAGTGAGGCTGTGGGAATTCGGGAATTGGTCTCTCCGTGCTCTGTCAGTACTGCTGGGAGGCCCACGAAGTCTTTGTTCTCCCTGTCTGGTTATGTAATTTTCAAGAGAAAAGGCAGAGCAAAGACCGAACTGCATGCTCCTGCACGTTGCACTTGGGGGAGGAGGGGACAACCCCAAGGTCTGACGTTCCCTCTGCTAACTTTTCTCTTCCTGCCCTCAGTAGTTCTTCTCTTGCTCCCTCTCAGAGAGATGAAGACAAAACAGGTTCCCCTCCTGCTTCTTACCCGGTGTCCCCCCTCCCCCACCCGGTGTGTTCTTGAGGAAACCGTATAAGGGAAGCAGGCCAGGGTGGGTGGCATCACTGCCTCCAGGAACATTCAGCACCTTTGCACGTCCCAGGGGAGGAGGCTCACGGGGCCCTGCTCCCCTGCCTGAGATGTATTTATAGGGATGTGTTCAGCTTGGCTGGCGGCTGTCCTGCCGGCTGGTGTGCAGAGGGGCGTCCTAGGCCCTCGGTCGGCAGTTGTGCTGGTCACGGGAGAGGCACAGAATAGGAAATGCGGCCGGAGTTGGCATCGCTGGCCAACATTTGCGGCAGCTGTCTGCCCGTGCACCTGGGCTTCCACAGCGAGGAGAGGCCTCCTCTCCTCCCAGCAGGGCAGCTCACTTCGCATTAAACTCCCCCAGCTGCCTCACCTCCCGGCTGGAGGGCATGGGACTTCATTTCAAAACCTGGAAGCCCAGGAAGAGCTGTTTCTCCTAAGTCCTGGAACATCGCTGCTGTTGCCACCGAGGGTAAGACCCATCTGTGCTCAGGATCAGAGATAACACAGTGCTAACTGCCTCAGGACTGGCCCTTCCTTCCTTGGCGAGGAAATGCCTTCCAGTCACTATGCTCTTTTGGGGTCCATGTGGCATCCTGCTTGAACCCCCACCTTTACCTCCTACTCGCCCTGGAGGGATTCCAAAAGCTTTCTGATCTGGGCTTCAGGGACCCATTTTTTATTTCTCTTTCCATGTGGGTTATATTTGGTCATAACTCTGCAAGCATGTAGGCTTTCTTGTGTCAATGGGTATCAATTTCTTGAGTCCCTACTATATGTGGGACCCAGGATGAGACACTGGGGCTCTATCAGTGAAACAAGAGAGGTGAACTGTGTCGTCCCCCCACCACCCCGGCTCTGTCGGGTTCTGGAATATGATGGAATCCAAGCCAGGTAAGACCCAGGACCCCTGGCCCAAGAATTCTCAAAGTCAGAGGCCAGCATTGCATCTTCTCTGTCTTGGAAACGTCAGGGGCTGTAGATCTCCAAGTCCCTTCTGAGGCATCGGTGATTTGTCGCTGTAGAACAACATCTGAAAATTCAGCCACTTGAGCAGCATTTATTGTCACATGGTTTCTGTGGTCAGGAACACTGGGCACCGCTTCATGGGTGCCTGTGACATAAAATCTCTTGTGAGAATTCATCAGGCTGTGGCCAGGGCTTTTTTCTTCTTACGGCTCACCTCAGGGAAGGTCTGCTTCTAAGATTGCCCCGTTGGTAGCCAGGGTGCCTCAGAAGGCCGCCTCCTTGTAAGAAATCATGTGGAGGGTGCCTGGGTGGCTCAGTCGGTTAAGCATCTGCCTTCGGCTCAGGTCACGAGCCCAGGGTCCTGGGATCGAGTCCCACCTTGGGATCCCTGCTCTGTAGGGAATCTGCTTCTCCCTCTGCCCCTCTTTCTACTCATTCTCTTAATCTCTCTCTCTCTCTCACATAAGTAAATAAAATCTTAAAGAAAAGGAAAAAGAACTCATGTGGATGACCCCCTAGGGCTGCCTCAACTGGCTTCCCTGAGAGTGATCACTTCATGATAACTTCATCGGAGAACGGACATCTCATTACTTATGCCCTACTATTTCTTAGAAGACAGGAAGTCCAGCACACTCTTACGAGGAGGGGATTACACAGGGCCTGAAGCCAGGAGCTGGGGGTCATTGGTAGCCCTCTCAGAACCTGCCTTCCACACCCTCCATGCCCCTGCTCTGACTGGTCAGTCCTCCGTCTGTCCGTCCTAACTCCCACACCTGCTGAGGGCTCTCCATTGTTTCTGTAATTGTTACTGCTCTGGTTCCTCTTTCTTAGTAGGACCACAAGCTCCTGGAAGTCAGGAGCCCTGCACTCTGCACCTCTTCATCTCCTGCCCCGATCAACCATGTACCTGGCAAGTGACTATCAGATCATTTCCCCTTCGAATAAAAGGGGGAAAAGGTGGCGGAAATAGAGCTTAGCAGTCTCACGGGGAGAGAAAGCTGGAGGTGGGCATTTCCAGGTTTGGCTTGGCCACTCGGCCATGTCAGCAAACCCCCTCCCCCCGCCGCCCGCCATCTACCAGCTCCCCTATGCTGGCCTTTGTCCCCAGGCTTGTCCCTGTGTGGTTTCAAAGTGGCTGCAGTAGTACCAATGGCACTTTCTCTCCCACAGCCATCCAGGCAGGGACGGAGTGGTTTCTTCTTGGGAAGGAAGCCTTTTCCTGAGCACCGTCCCCCACAGCGGGATTTCCTTTAAGACTTACCATCCTGAACAGGATCATATAACCAACCCTTAAGCTAATGGCTGCCAAGGAGGGACTGGGTTGCCATGCCTTTGACTCAAGGCCCTCAACAGGGCTGGCGTGGGATATCCCCTTGTCTTACAGGGTTTTGGAAATGTGTGAGGCAGTCACAGGAACCAGAAATGCTATTGACATTTAGTAAGTAGAGACCAGGGTTCCTGAACTGTTGACAACAGCGCACCATACAGCTGCACAAAACAAGTAATTCTTCTCCAGTTGTAGAAATGGCTGCTTTAGACCAGTGGTTCCCCGCTGGGAGCGATGGGGTCCTCCTCCACCAGCGATCCATCTCAGTGTTTAAAGATGTTTTGATTGTCACAACTCGGGGGTTCTCTGGCATCTAGTGGGTCGAGCCTCTGGGCACTGCCAAAATCCTAGAGCGCATAGGTCAGCCCCCCCAGCTGAGAATGACCAGGCTCACCGTGTCAGTCTTGTCGAGGCTGAGAAACCCAGGGTTGGAACCATCGTGGGTTATCCCTGGTCAGGCTCAGCTGCTTGATGGCTCACCCAGACCTGTTTCTGTTCACCCGGAGAAAGTGGGAATGGTTCCTGGTTGGTGGCCCATGTCAGCACCTGGACCTTGTGAGGTCAGGGAGCTGAGAGAACACTCAGCTCCGTTCACACCTGGGATGGCCGGTCTCTGCAGTCCGGGCTCTGATGTTCCTGAGGCTTGTGTGAGAAAAGAGGTCAAGAACTGGTTGGAAGGGAGTGTGATGGTTGTTTAAGCTTACAATTTTTTTTTGTTTTGTTTTTTCTTTTTTTTTAAATTTTTAATTTTTTATTTTTTTAAAATATTTTATTTATTTATTTGTCAGAGAGAGAGAGAGAGAGCGAGAGCAAGCACAGGCAGGCAGACAGGCAGGCAGAGGCAAAGGGAGAAGCAGGCTCCCTGCCGAGCAAGGAGCCCGATGTGGGACTCGATCCCAGGACGCTGGGATCATGACCTGAGCCGAAGGCAGCCGCTTAACCATG